>JARQZK010002279.1:0-72500 GCA_030704885.1 Cynegetis impunctata | reverse complement strand
AAAGAAAAATAAATTTTTAAACACATAAGTACATCATAACATGAGAAATATCGAGTTGCCGTACATTGTCACTGCTGCCTTGCCAGAAACAGAGCTTTTAATCGTTTTTTAAAATTTTTCAAGGAAAGTTCCTTGAGTTCCACAGGAATCGAATTATAAAGTTTGGCAGCATTATAGGAAAAACTTCGGGTAAAGATCGTCTTAGTATGCCTCGGAATAAGTAGTGTATGTTTATTTCGTGAAGAATTTTTGTGTGACAGCGGAACAAGCTTCTTACGTAGATAAGGCGGGTTACCAGATGTTAAAATTTTGTGAGTGAGGGTGAGCGAGTGCATTTCTCTCAAATAATTCAATTTCAGCCATCCCGAGTCCTTGAAGGATGCGCTGATGTGGTCATACTTGCGGATTCCATACGAGAATCTAATGCAGCTGTTTTGAATTTTTTGCAGTCGCGAAGCCTCAGTATGTTGGAGGGCAGGACCATAAATACTGTCGCAGTAAGCCAATCTCGAGAAAATGAGGGACTCGCAAAGACTCAACTTTATATTTCTCGATAATAAGTCTCTATTAGGATAGAGTTGTCTCAGAACATTGAAGGATGTTTTGCATAGATGGCTGATATGTTTGGAATACCTCAATTCTGTGTCTAACCAAAGACCCAAGTTTTTAGCTTCACTCACGAAAGGAATGGTGTCATCATTGATACGTATAGAAAGTGAATCTCTCACATCAATTCTCCTACCTTTAGGACCAAAAAGCATCACTTGTGATTTTTTCGGATTGAGCTTCAAGTTGTGGGCACAAGACACGTCGAACAACAATTGAAGGCTTCTATTTATGTCGGATTCCGCAAGTATAGCCTCATGGTACCCAAACGAACTATAAAGTTGTGTATCATCGGCGTAATGATGTATGTTGCCCAACTTGATGTATTCGTAGAAGTCACAAATGTAGAGTCTAAAAAGAAGTACCAGGATGGAACCTTGGTATAGTTGCATGGCTATGAAATTACTCACCCCTCGTTCCATTTATCTCACCCACAATCTCCTTGACTCACACAAAAATCATTTTATAGAATGTGTCTCAAATGAGAGTTTATAATTGATCAGCTTACTGCGTAAAGGTAACACATCTGCACCTCGCAGGGTTAATGTCTATCGATTGCTAAGCTTCTAGGAATTCGGTCATTATGGAACATTTCTCGGAAGAAAAACATTCGATGTGCGAGAATTTTACAAATGTTGATTCGGCGACCTTAGCAGGAATAAAATGTTACATACCTTGTGGTGTACATAACTTAAATGATGCGGCAGGTGTTCCTCTCATTTGAAAATGTGTTAATAAATTTGCAGAGACTGGTTCAACACCGGAAACCCCTTTGATTATTTAGTGAGGATTCGAACCTTTCCATTCGTAACTCCAAGTGTTTAAAATCATGCATAGATCATCAGTACACCGTATTGATACAAAAACCTAAACTTGCACCCCTACAAAATCCAATTGGTGCAACAATAAAAGCCCCAGGATGTCAGTCATAGGCTTCAATTCGTTAACCAAGTTACGAAGCGCTTTTCAACATATTTGGTTTTCCCATGATGCTCATTTTCACCTTAACGGGCATGTGAACAAGCAGAATTGCCGATACTGGAGTGCAACGAATCAGAAACGCTAGCACCAGAAATACTTACATCACCCTAAAACAGGGGTGGGAAAAGTACGGCATGCGGACCTACTGCGACTCGTGAAGGTCTTCAATCCGGCCCGCCAAAGCCTCACGTAAAGTATGAGAATTATGGAAATCGGAAGTATATTTTGACTCATTAGATTCCGCCCGAGACGTTTGTATATTCCTGCAAAATGCATTTTTGGTTGTGTTTCCCCGGCCGACCCCTGTTAAATTTATGTATTTTATTTTTCTGGTCCCTCGTGCAGGACATATCCATTTCACATACGTCTAAGTCATGAGCTCATGAAATTTTCGCCATCAAAATGATCACCAGGATCACATCGAATCTAGTACAAGGCTAGTTTCTAAAGGTGTACCACATGGCTCAATTCTTGGTCCTTTTTTTAATTCACACTATGGATTTAAGTAAGAACGGAGTAATATGCCGAAGAAACTCTGATATATATATATATATATATATATATATATATATATATATATATATATATATATATATATATATATTTATAAGTATCAGTACAAGATCAAATATAATCCACAAATTAACATCAATTTTGTGTACAATACATGAACATCAAAAAGAGAAGAATAAAGACAAAACAAAAAACCGGCTATTAACTCAAGTAAAACAATTACTGTTACAGAAGTTATTCTAGAATGATTCAGGTCTGCTCTTAATCCAGTCTTTTATCCCTTTCTAATGTAGATTGAGTTTTAGTGTCCTTAAAATCGAAACGGAGACTTCTAAACAATAACGGTGACAGGTAAGTAAACGATAATAATAAAAGCTTTTATCCGCGGATTCAACTTGTGTAAATATAAATCAAACTTTGGCAAATATATTTGAGTATTCGGGTAAACAAGGACTAAAAGTAAACCCAACTAACACCCAAGCAATATGTTTTGCTAAGAGATGGAAGTGGTGAGAACCAATTTGAATATTGTAATTAACAATGTGAGAGTTGTGCCATTGTGATACAGTCAAGTCTGGATGTTCATGTTGACACTAAATTAAGATTTAAAACTCAGGTTGAATCCGCTGTGCAGTAGTGTTACTCTTCATTAAAAAGTCTATACCACAGCAGATCATTCATTAATCATTCAGTAAAGCAAAAACTATATGAGTCAATATTGCTGAATCATTCAAATTACGATGATTTAGTTTATTGGCCATGCTTGGATTCTAACTCTTCAGCAAGAACTCAAAATTGTTGTGTTTTATTCTTTTATTTTCTCATGAAAGATAGGTATCATGTTTCTCATAGGTTGAAGGAGTTGAAATGGCTTAATATATTTAACAGACAAAAAATGCACATTGTCTATTTGGTACTAAAGTATTAAACAGTAAAAGACTTAGTTATATTTTCGATAAACTAAGATTTTCTTCACAAGTTCATAATCGGATGAACAGAAACACAGGTGTTCTCGTGATATCTAAGCATAGAATAAAATTGTTGAGAGATGCTTCACGTATAACACAGCAAAAGTTTATAACCCTGTTTGGCAGGAAATTAAAAGCAATTCTATGCACAGTTTCAAAAGATCATTGAAACAATGCTTGCTTCATTAAGTTTTTTTTTTTCATTTATTTGTAATTCTGATTTTCTGTTGAACTTTTCCTGTACTGTTTTACTTTTAGTATAGTTTGTATTATTATAATTGTAATTTGGAACTCGTTTAAGTAGATCAGCATTGCTAGACTTTTTTTAGCCGAGGATAAAAAAAATAAAGAACTATTGTTATTATTATTATGACATAAACTTGCCTCGCAGTCCTGATCTGAGCCCAATGGATTTTTCTATGAGGATATCTGAAATCGATAGTGTACAGCAATTATCCTACTCCTCTAACGGAGTCCACGTGCCGAGCCGTAATGTGAAATTTTGCAAAGTACCAATTTTCTGGATTGTATCCTGACAAAATGCACAGCATTTTACTGAAAAGTTTCCATTTAATTAGGTTTTTGTACACTTGGGCCGGCCCAAGAGACCTATCGGCCAAGAGCACTAATTTTCGTCCATCTAGTGGCGATGCCCGATACAACATTACCAAAAATCTATGTTAAGGTGTCATTATTCTGGTATATTTCGACGGAAAAATCGTGTGACAGAAACATCTACATGGTAAATCTTAATAAATGTTGTGCCAGTACTTATACCACGGTGTATATACCACGAAGATTGTCACGTCCTAGAAGCCATGTCACTGATTAGTGATATTTATATTTTTTTCGAAAACTAGGAACTTTTCGTTGAAGCTGGAAGCTAAATTCTCGCTGAAGCTGGAAGTTCAATATTTCAGTTACTCCACCTTCTTGCTTATTTTTTTGTTAATTTTTTGGAACCAGTAGCTATCTCTCGAAGTGAATATCAACAATATCCGAAGTAATGGTTGGATCGTATATGATTTGCATTTCTTTAGTTCATTAATCGTTATGATGCTTCCCAGTGGCGTAGATAGCTTTTTGCGATGGGGAGGGGATATGACTAAGTGCAAAATTTCATAAGTTTTTCATCTAAAGTTCTAGTTTTCTTAATAAAAATAATCTTTCATGTAGGTAGTAAAAAATAAACAGAAGAGTTAAATTGAATTGCAAAAAATTCAAATTATCTGATTTGAAATTATGACTTCGGCAGCTGTGAATTCATTGCACGATGAATTGCCAGATCAGCCAAACCTTTCAATGACAAACAATTGGACAAACATGAGTTTTTAATTTGCAATGAATTTTATATATTCAGAAGGGTCATTACAAGTCCATTTCTTTCATCGTGCTGCTTTGAATCGTTTTTATTCGCTTCAAACATCGATATCGTCAGCGTAGCTAATATTCTGAGCAACATGATATTCGAAAAAAAAATTTCTAGGCAATCATCCAGCTCTCTTATTGAATTTTTAGGCTTAACATCGCCTCTACGAATTCAATATTTCCATGAATTTATCAGCTGCTTTATACAAAACGTATAAATCATGCTTGAAAAGACCGAAAATCTTTCTAATATATTTAGTCTAGTCAACAAATGCTTTTTTGTTCAACTTTTTTCCGCAGTCTCGGAAAACTTTGAGTAAGGTGTCACTCGATTCGAAGTGGCATGTAGATGTTTTTTTGAGAAAAATAAAAATTCGCTCGCGAAAATTGTGAAAGTTATAAACAATATCCTGAAAAAAAGAGGTTTGATTTTTCGCCAATATGTCAAAAATTAATTGAAATTTTTGAAATATGAAGAAAGATTCGAAAAGAAGAGGAAATTTCCCAAAAGAAAGACTCAACTTCCGGAACTGTATAGGATCAATATTTTCTCAGAGAGGTAAAAATACGGCTGAAAACGGGTTATTTTGTTTGGGCAAGTCACGAGCATTAAGGACACTAAAACAATAAACATTAATCAACCATAATAAATATGAAAATTAAAGAATGAAAACATTCAGACAGTTACTAAATCGGTGAATGAGCAGTTATCTGGCGATAATGGCGATTTTTCAAATAGTTATCCAATAGTGTGATAACTGTTCACTATAGATCTTAGATTTTTTTTCATTCTTAGAGCTATTATTATATGGCTTCAGAGTAAATCCCCGTTGAAAAAATAAAAAAATTTCAATTTTTCAGTTTACGTAGTTTTGCAACATCAAAATGGAATTATTTTTATAATTTTAATGATCCGTTTTTTATTATCGGAAGCTACAAGGAAATGGTTTTTTTTCAATATTCATCTCCTATTATTTAAAAAATCGTTATAAACGAATGCGTTGTTTATGAGAGAATCAAGAAAAAATGTATGATTAATTAAAGTGTTCAATTTTGCAACTAAGTAAATTGTTAGTAAAAAACTAAAAAATAAAATTTTTAAATTTTTTTTAACGGGGATCTATTCTGCAGACTTTCGAAGCTAGCTCCAAGAAAGGAAAAAAAATATCAGATCTATAGTTTAACAGTTATCACACTTCCAATGTTCTTGTTTAAGCAGCAAAAAACTATTGCATAACTAATTGAAAAACTGCGAAAAAATGTTTTGTGGCTGGATCATTGTTCATTTACCTATCCAATAAGAACTTGAAATTTTTTATTCCTTAATTTAATATACCTAGTTAAATAATGTTTATTGTTAATGTCCCAAATAGGCGTTTAGAAAATATCCTCCTCTTTTTGTATCTTTATTGAGATATCAAAAATATCAATTAGTTTTTGAGATAATTTTTTCTTTCAGTAAATTGATTATAACTTTTACAATTCTCTTAAACGGAACTCAACTTTTTTCAAAAAATATCTACATGCTCTTCCGAATCGAATGACACCTTGTCCATATTCTTCCGAGACTCATGAAAAAAGTTAAACAAAAAAAGCACTTGTTGACTAGACTATATTCTCATGATTAGTAAATATTTCTACAAGATCCATGATGTATAAGTCCAGAAACGAATTGAATGCCATCACAAGAAAACTTTTACTAACTCGACAATTTTTATTAACTTCAAAATATTATGGAGTAATTAAATTGATAATCAAAGCTAAGAGTTACTCATATTTTAACTCTACCTAAAATGATTGAAAATCTTCTATGAGTAGAAGTCACGGTCCTCGAATGTAAACAGGAATTTAATCGGTCACTAGGACTAGAAAACGTATGTGAAATGGAAAATTTTATATACGAAGGAAGATGTCAACCAAAACCTCCTCGATCTTCTTCTCTTTCTGAATTTTATACTACCTATACTATTGAACGAAACTGCTTTAGATATAATACTATACTATTAAACAAAAGCTCGAGATTTTTTTTAATAGTAAGTACAGTATACAGTTTAGAAAGAGAAGTGCGAGGAGATTTTTATTGACTTCTTTCTTTCGGAATAAAAATTTTCCATTAGAGCCATTTGAACTTTTTGGTTCTCCTCTTCTAAGCGCGAAAATTATACAATACTCAATAATTGCACATACATAATATCGAAAAAGGTACTAGTGCTCAGTAAATTTCATGTATACTTATAAATACGTAGAAACGAAGACTTATTCGATTCTACTATAATTTTTGTAGGCTCATGGGAGGGGGGATTGATCCCCTTGATCCCCCCTATCTACGCCACTGATGCTTCCATTGATATTTGCTCTCTCTGCATTAAGCCACAAAATGACTTGGGCTATAACCAACTATTTCTTTTAACCTACATTGTTTTTTATTAGATAGATACATAGATAACTGCCCAATTTCTTAAATTAATTATTTAATATTATTTAAAATAAGAATGGTATGACTTGGTTTGGTTCATGGTGGAGACGCAGAGTTTACGAGCTCACTACCCTGATTCTGAGACGAATCGGACCACCAGTGTGGCACATCATTTTAAAGAACTTGCCAAGACCTATTCAACGGTTTGTATACCATTAGGATTGACAGATCAAACGTACAAAACGGGGCAGATTAGTGATTTTTGTGGTTTTTTTTTTAAACAAACTTGCTAAAGCTGAAATTTCAAAATGAAGAAAAATCTCAAGTAGTGTTTAAATAAATATTAACTAAATATGTTATATTATATTAGTATGTTATATTTTATACCGAAATCACTACGCTAAATTATTAGAATGTTGAAGTAATCAAAAGAAATTTTCAATGTAGTAAACTTTCTCTTATGCGTGGAACTTTCAAAAAGTATAAGTGTAATAATATTATATATTGAATATTCTCGATGTATTATGGAAGGTTTGATCGGTCTATGGAAAATTTATATTTAATAAACAGTAAAACCAATTATTATAAGTGCCAAACATTGTTGGCTATAATTTATATCTTTTCATTTTAAATATGAGATGAATTAAATTATTTTTAATGTAAATTCCATTCAATATAATTAACTGCACAAAAAGTTTGTTACACTCTATAGTACCCTGAAAAAAAATTATTATTATGATTGTGCTTTTCGGTACAACTTTTTTGAATCATTGTAATTGAATAAAAATTTGAGAGCTTTTCAGTACTTACTACGTTATTATCCCTTTGTTTCAGGTCGAATCTGAATTACATTTAATTAGATTGAGAGTTCCAAAAATTTATTATGTTAATTTGAAACTTCCCAAAGTAGCAGATGAAGGGGACTTATTCAAAAAGTGTAATAGAATTCTCCCAAGATCTCGAGCAGTATATAACCTGTACATGTATTCAGTACCCGAAGAACTCTATAGAAAGCATGAGAAGTAAGTTGTTTTTTTTATCTGTAAAATCAAAATATATTTAGATATATTAAAATGAAAATTACTTCAAAACATATTAGAAATTGAATTTACTGTTTAAAGAAATATGAAAACTTGTTCATCTCCAAAATCAAAGTATTTTAATTTATTCAGAAACTATTCGTATCTAACAAAACAATAATTAATTTCATAAATATAACAGATCAAACTCATTAAAGTTACATCATAACAAATTATTTGAAGAAATAATTTAACGATACAATGAAGAAATAACTTCAATAACGGATTAGTTTCGGGATACTCGTCCATATACAAGCACTTGTGACGAACTGAGAACATTTAAACAAACCATATTATATCCGTAACTGCGAAGTTGTAACTTTTAAACACACATTCATATTTGCGTATTCAAAAGGCCGCTTTCATTTCTTAATTTTCAGTACTATCGATATTACGTATTTGTGGAATTTTCGACTTCCATTGTCCATAAAATATCTGATACAAAAATAAAAGAAATAAATTTGATTAGTAAATGGCAAGTTCAACAAAAAGGGAAAATAGCTGAAAAAATTATAATTCAATGAATTAGTAGGATTGAATGGAAATATCTGAAAGGAAATAAAATGGGATTAGTAAATAATCAGTGGAAAATAGTGAAAAAATATAAAATTATACAATTAATATACACGGCGTTTCGGTTAAATACAAACACGGAGAGCCGAAACATCGAAATCAGGAATTGCTGATCACGCATGGACAAAACATCACAACATTAAGTGGAACGATGCTGGGATTATCCACCGAGAACAGAACTGTCGAAAACGAAAATTCAAGGAAGCTGATTTCCTCCAATAGAACCATGAAGTTTTCAGTAAGCCCAGTGTTGAAGTGGTAAACGCGTGGCGACCAATCCTGGCGCGTATCAGTGGTCTCAAGCTCCTCACCTAGCCCAATGGGAGAGTCGCCCAACACGGCACGCCTGATAACAACAATCAAGAAAGTATATAAAGATCAATCCAAACTCTGATAATCACCAAGCACTTAGTCGAGTATTTAGCGTACGCTGGCTAGTATTTGGGAGGTCTCGGGTTCAAACCCCGGGGCCGACTGGTCTGCCATGAGTTTTTTTCAGAGGTTTCCTCATGGTAATGTAAGTCACTGCTTGCAAACTTATAAGGCGAATGCTGGGCCAGTATTAATCCTCTGAGCCCTACCCACACTTCCTATATTCCATAAATATCCCGTCTCACCTATCCTTAATGCACTTGTACATACAAGTGTATCCTCTGATCTGGCTGAAGGAGTTAATCCAAAAACTCAAGCTGCCCGCCTCCCTGACACATACTTCAGGGAGGAATGAAACACGTGTGTTTCCTTTTTTTCCTCTGATAATCAGTTTACACTTGAGAGCGGTTAGAAATACCCAACTAATCGAAACGTCGTGTCTATTAATTGTATAATTTTATATTTTTTCACTACTTTCCAACTTATTTACTAATTTTTTCAGCTATTTTCCTTTTTTGTTGAACTTGCCATTTACTAATCAAATTTCTTTCTTTCATTTTTGTTTCAGATATTTTATAGACAATCGAAGTCCAGAATTCTACAAATACGGAAGAAAAATTGTCCAAACCATTCAAACTAACACTATCAATATTAGATCAAAATTGGTATTTCTTAAAAATTGATAAATTCGAAATTGGCATTATTCAATGATGTATATTAGTATGTATTGGGTTAGGTTGATCAGTTTTTATTTTTATATGAATAAAAAGAATAATAATCCTAGTTGACAGATAAAATTTTCATATATGGAATTAATTTATTAATTTGATTGATAGCTTCAGGAGAAAATGAATTTGTCAGCATTTGATCTAATGCGATTTTATATTTAGTCATTGCATTGTATTAAGTTGTTTATTAATAAAGTTGAATCATTTGATATTGTAAACCTGCCGATAAAGGTGGAGAAACACTCGTTGAATCAGTGATGTATTTCTAACTTGAAATTTTATATTATAATAATTATGAATTTATTATGAATAAAGTTAAGGCAACTTGGAAATAATATATTTAATTTTATTGTAGAGAAAGCTATATTGTTGTCTATGTATTTGAATCAGAAATGAACTAATATTTATTTGCGCAAAACAGGCACAGCGTAGATGGTAAAGTTAATGAATATATATATATATATATATATATATATATATATATATATATATATATATATTTATATGTACATATATATCTATATATATATATATATTATATATTATATATATATATTATATTATATATATATATATATATATATATATATATATTATATATATATATATATATATATATATATTATATATATATATATATATATATATATATATATATATATATATATTATATTCACCAAAGTCTAAAAGCCTTTCTGTCTTTACTAAACATCAATCCGTAACAACCTACGTACATAAAAATATTTTTTTTTTTCAAATTTTGTTGAACATTTTTCAGAGACGTTTTCTTGGACTTATCGGACCCAAATGTTGAAGGAATCTATGAAACTCAAGTTAGTTCAATGTTTCGGGTACTGACCCAAATTGGGGCTGTATGTAAACTCCAGAGAGGATCTTCAGGAGTAGATACTTTTGAACTTAAACATCTGGAAATGTCAAGTACTTCAAAAAACTCATATTTACCAGAAGGCTGTTTAAAACATATCTATTTTTATCATCACAAACATGCAACTAAAAAACAACACATGTTTGGGCTATTCTTTACCTCACTTAAAAAAGCATTGATTCTTGTGGTCGATTCTGTGAGAACTAATTTGATGCCAAATATGCACAACTTGTACCAAGCTGAAAGAATAATGAAGTGAGTAAACTTTGAATTTTATAGAAATTATCAAGATTTTTGTGTAATTTTGAATGAAGTATATGCTAAAGTACATTTTTGTTTTAAATAATTGAATTGAATTAACCTCGTTTTTTCCAACAATAATAAAACACCAGCTTCATAATGTTTCATTAATTTTATAAAATGCCATTGTATATATTTTGTTTTCAATCTCATTTAATATCTTCGATATACTGATTCTGAAACAAAAACACACTAATGAATGTTTCTCAAACGGATATTTTCCGGATCAGCTGAAGTTGGCAAAACTAATAACGGTATACAAGTAGGAAAGTATGGCCCATTGTGGAAGCTTCAGACCTGTGTCTTTCCTTCCCATTTCCTCAAAAATATTGGGGACTCTAATTAAGAACAGACTGACTGCATATCTTGATAGCAAATCAGTTTTAAGTATTAATCAACATAGATTCAGACAGTCTAGATCGACCCTAACAACAATGATTGAAGTAATAAACTTCATTTTGGATGCCTTGGAAAATAGGTTGGGGCATTTGTGGCCCCCCCATGTAAAACGTTTGACTACGTGGATAATGAGAACTTGCTGATAAAGCTTCATCATTACGGGATTAGAGAGCATCATACAGTCTTATCTGAGGAATTAGTACCAGGTTGATGACTGGAGAATGGATATATCTCGGGGAAGGAGAGTGACCTGAGGTGTACCACAAGGGTCAATATTGTATATATGAATGACATGTTTGATAATGTTATATCTGGAGAAAAAGGCATTCACAACTGATACTTAAATAGAGCAAGCAACTAGCTTGAAATGAGGTCCTATTACATCATTGGCAGAATTTGAAAAATATTTATGCAGTCCCTAAGTTATATTATTCAAAAACTATAGTTCACATTCATACCTTTCTTGTTCTATAATGAATTAAACTATTTCTTCACAATAATTTTTTCCTTTAGAAAAGAAAAGAACCAAGAAGACGACCTTTTACCGCCCGAAGGTATACAGTTTGAAGTTCGCGTTGAGACAGATTTAAGTGTGGTTTATAAATTATTACAAAAACATCTCCAAAATTACAAGGATGAAAAGAAAGGACCTACTCTGCTGATTATGCAGTGCAGTACAAATATAAGTACGCTAACGAGTAACATTCCCGTTTTAGCCGAATTTCCACAATCTCAAATTCATATTCAGGTGATTAACTAATTTTACAATATTAGCATTGCTTTTTCCAGGAAAACTATAGTTTTAATTATATAATATATATATATATATATATAATATATATATATATATATATATATATATATATATATATATATATATATATATATATATATATATATATATATATATACACATACAGTGGACCCCCGGTAATCCGGCACCCCCTGTGGTCCGACATGGTCTCTTATAATACATATGTATTCGCTAATGCATGATTGAACAAGTTACAACTTGTACGCACCATCACTATTGTGCTCGACGCGTAGGGTATTGTTTTGATTCTGATTGCTTAGTTTGAATTTGACTACATGCGATGAGGATAGCGGTGCGGCCTAGCGTGTGTTCATTGTTTACTGTTTATTCATTGTGTATTACGTATATGTACGTACCTAGTAATGTTGTCACAAGCTCAGAAGCGAAAGCACAAAACACTGACAATTAAGGAAAAATGTGATATTTTAGACCGCCTAAATCGTAATGAATCTTTCAGTAGTTTAGCAAGTGAATTCGGCGTAGGCCGATCTACAATTTATGACATAAAAAAAAAATCACGAGAAGATTAAACAGTTCGTGTCAACTACTGACTGTGGGCCAGGCAAGAGACAGACACTCAAGAAAGCTGAACATCCAGAAGTGGAAGAAGCTTTATACATGTGGTTTCTTCACCATGAAAGCTAAATATTTTTATAAGGAAATAATAAAAAAAGATGATTTTGTGGCTAGCAACGGATGGCTAGAACGTTTCAAAAGTCGTCATGGCATACGTTTAATGACAATTACAGGAGAGAAACTTTCTAATGATGCCACCTGCATAGAGCCATTTAAATTAAGATTTTTGCAAAAGGTGAAAGATTTAAATCTTAACCCGTCACAGGTGTACAATGCAGACGAATCAGGGCTTTTTTGGCGTGTGATACCTAACAAAACTTTTGTTTCCTATAACGAAAAATCCGTACCTGGACGAAAAGTAAGTAAAGAACGTGTAACCATATTACCATGTGCTAACGCTGCGGGTACACACACGCTAAAGATGGTGGTCGTTGGAAAATCTAATAAACCACGTGCATTCAAAAACATTTATTTACCTGTACACTATTATGGACAAAAAAGTGTGTGGATGACAAAAGATCTTTACAAAAAGTGCTTTGATGAGTGCTTCGTACCAGAAGTTAGAAAATGGTTGAAAGATCATAATTTTCCTCAAAAAGCGTTATTGCTTCTTGTTAACGCTCCTGGTCATCCGTCTGAAGAAGAACTGACAACTGAGGATAAATGCATCACTGCGATGTTTCTTCCGCCAAACTGCACTGCACTGATTCAACCCATGGATCAGCATATCATTCAGTTTGTAAAGCAAGATTATAAGAAAAACCTACTTCTGAAAGCCGTATCAAAAGACCAGCCAATAGAAAAAACGTTAAAAGAATTTAATATAAAAGACTTGGTTTTTGCTCTTTGTCAATCGTGGAATGCATTATCTTCATCAACTATTACATCGTCTTGGAAAAAGTTATGGCCAGATATAGTCGCCACTCCTACCAACGATCCACAAATCAGTGTACCTTCGGAAGTAATAGAGCAAATTGCTGCTGGAACACAAATAAGTCCGGAAGATTTGGAAACCTGGTGTCGTGGAATGGATAAAGAGGAAAATATTTTTCATGAAATGTCTGACGAAGAGATTATAAAAGAGATTTCTAGTTAACAACAATAAATCAGGAAGATGACGACGAAGTGCAACTACTCCGCAAGTGAAAGCACAAGATGCAATTGACGCCTTTGAGCTGGGATTGCAATGGGCTGAAGAAAATGGTGCATCCTACAACGAACTTCTACTTTTGAGAAGACTGAGGGACAAAGCTTTAATCTCGCGTTCCAACAATGTTAAACAAAAAAAAAAGATGAATATTTTCATGTTTCTTAAATTGATTGATTCATAGTTTTTAATTATTTTAGTATGCACATTTGTTTGTACACAATTATTTCCTAATGTAAAGTTATTGCATATTTTTTGTAAGTTCTATAGCATTAATGACGTTAATTTTATAATAAAACGTAGGCTCTCTATTGTGTTGTTTAATTTACTAAATTTGACATACATAATGAAGTATGATTTGTACTTCAGAGTACATATATTTATATGTATGTAATATAAAAAATCTTATCATTGGATCTGTAATTTGTCGGATTACAAGGTACTCTTTTGTAAAAAATTTCGGACTATAGGGGGTCTTAGGCAGTACTCTATAATCCGACAAATTCGATAGTTCGACACTGCCCTACAAAATGTTTGTCGGACTACCGGGGGTCCACTGTATATATATCTTATGTTTTTTATAGGATTTAGATGATTTATATAACGTTTTGGAATGGCAAAAAGTGGGAGCGAAAGCATTAATTCGAAACTATCTGAATAGTGAAAGAGTAATTGAACTACTGACTGAACAATGTAGATATTTTCTTCTTCCAATTGGAAATATGCCACCGGACCCAGCAACTTTCGGTTCGGATCTCTTTTATGCCAGACATCTCAAACAACATAATCATTTATTATGGTGTTCACCTTCTGACAAGCCAGATTTGGGAGGAAGTCAAGAAAATAATGCTAGGTACTACATTTGTAAAATAAATATAATCAGAAATTTTTCCATTGAATACGTTATATTGAAAATCTTCATCAAAGAATTATATAAAAATGAAAAATTTAACCAGCATATTGAGTATTGATACATTAATAGAAGTTAAAAATAAAAAAGAATAAGTTATTTTTTGAAAAGTAATATATAGTTCAAAATAGGCTCCAATATATAAGTTCCTTCTAGTTTAATCAATATTGCAACATTTATATTAACATTTTGATAGATACTTCAAAACTTGTATTTATGTGAGCTGATTCGTCATTTTGTATGTAACCTTTTTGTATTTCATATTAATTTAATGAAATCTAAAACATATTTAAGATAATATTCTTCAGTGAAGGGCCTTTATAATCAATCATATGTGATTTCACTTTTGTTTTTATCAGCCTTCATCCATGTTCCATCTTTAGAAATTTAAATTGCTTAAAAGGAAATAATCAGAATATAATATATTCATATGAATATATATTCAAAAATTAATTGCAAAAGAAATTTATTTCTCATGAAACCATATCTATTAAACTATTTCAATGTTGTTTATTCTCATATTTTAAGTTTACTGTATGATTTTCATATTTTTTAGATTAAAAATCTTATATGAAAAATTGGTTCAGGGTACAATATGAATGCATTTTTATAGTAAAACAGGGTAAAATTAATTGTTTTTCGCACACCCTTCTCTTCAAATATTATAGTTGATATTTAATGTAGCAGTCAATACTTCTTATTTTTTTTCCAGGCTTCTAGCAGAGAGTCAAGAAACTTCTAGTGAAATATGTAATGTACCTGGCTGGTATTCTACCATATGTATTGAACTTGATATTGATAGCTTAGCTATTAACACTCTTTTACAAGCTCATCATGTAACAGATATAGAAGGTACAACTTCAGTTAGTGCTTTCGATTCAGCAGCTGCTCCTTCATTAGACGATTTAGTTGGGGGAAATCAAGCAATTTATGATGAAACTACTAGATGCGCAGAAGCTTTCAAAATATTGAGAGGCATGGCAAGCACTTGGATGAGAGATATATCAGTATATAGAAATGTTTACGCCGACTTTCAAGTCATTCATTTCTACAGGTATAATACTTATATTAAATACTACTATATGATAATTGAGTATCATGAGAAATTAGTAAAAAACCAATTTACTATCAAAAAGAATATTAAAATATCAACTAATCAAAGGCCCAAAGCACTTACACAACATTCTCTCATATATTTGATATAGAACTATTCATTTTGGGATGTTTTATATCATAGCGATTTTAGTTAACTTTCAAAATTATTGTTCACAAATCGGTTGGTGTAGTTTACTTGGTAATTATTAACGCCTATTTTATAGATGGTTAAGATCACCAAAAGCCCTTCTGTATGATCCAGCTCTATTGAGAACTCTTCAAAACTTGATGAAAAAACTGTTTCTACAACTTGTAGCCGAATTAAAGAGATTAGGTTGTACAATAATTTATGCTAATTTCAATAAAATAATTATTTGTACCAGACGAAAAAACGTAGAGGACGCTGTGGGCAATATTCAATTTGTTATTGCTTCAATAAGGAATAAGGAACTATTTCATTCATTACAAATCACCTGCAGGTAAGACACAATTTAAAAATAAATCACAAATGTTATAATCTATTATGTATTACAGACAGTGTTGGGAACAGCTGATTTGGTTAGATACAGCAAACTATGCAGGTATTCAAGGAAAGTTACCTAAGAATATAGATAATATTGATTCTCAAGATGAGGAAGAGGAGAATGAAGAAGAAGATGAAGATGGGGTAACATAATTAAATTTCAATTATTTAATTAATTCTTATTTATACGTTGTTGTACTTAGTAATGGATAAAGAAGCTATCACTTTATATATATATATATATATATATATATATATATATATATATATATATATATATATATATATATATATATATATATATATATATATATATATATATATATATATATATATATATATATAATTTTATTTGTTCACCCACGTGACAATATGTTACACTAAAAGTAGTATAAAAATAAACATAATTTTTCTTTACAAACTAAGGAATAAAAAAAATAACCTGAATAAACAAACAAAATCAAAAGCAAAATTCACCCCTCTCAAGTAAATACTTTTGTGAGGATTTTTCTCTTTCTCCATAACTTTTCCTTCTTTCTTCGTATATTTTTCCTTCCCCCTTTTTTTTACCGATACGTGCACATTCACAGTATCTTGTCTACCTCTGTTTTAGACATATTCCGCAACAAATTCATAGTTTGTCTATTGAAGGAGTACAAGGTCCTTGCGTCCACTATATGCATGGGTACGACATCATAAATCTTCAATATTAAATAATTGTAGTGACGCTGCCCAATTTGTTTCTGTACCTTTGGCTTTAATGAGAGTTTATTTTTGCTTCTTGTGTCATGCTTATGAACAGGATGGGGAACGTTCAGTTGACATGTCCTAAAACAATAGATCAACGAGTAAATGGATGTATAATTTTCTGATATCTAGGACTCTATCTTTATAGACTTTATCACTTGGGTACCATTTATTCTTTTTCAATATAATTCGAAGTATCCACTTTTGAATAATACTTAAGTTCTTCATGTGTGCATCCAATAAGCCACCCCAGGCCACAATTCCATACATAAGAAGTGACTGAACCAATGCAAAATACAAAATTTTCATTTCCTGTAACTGCAGGAAAGCTGACATGAATCTAAACCGAGGCAGCAGAGCTCTAATCTTCTTAACAAGATTGTCAACATGAATATCCCAGCGCAAATGTTGATCTACTGTCACTCCCAAATAACGTACAGACTCCACAGAAGAAATCATTGAATCATCTTCAATTTTCAGGGTATTGAAATGAGGCCGATTTGTATTGTAGCAAGTAAATGCGATATATTTTGTCTTGTTGACATTCATAGTGAGCAAATTGTAATCGAACCACTTTTTAACCATTTGCAAACAATTTTCAGCATATATATATATATATATATATATATATATATATATATATATATATATATATATATATATATATATATATATATATATATATATATATATATATATATATATATATATATATATATATATATATATATATATATAATATATATATATATATATATCTAGATATATATATATATATATATATCTAATATATATATATATATATTAGATATATATATATATATATATATATATATATATATATATATATATATATATATATATATATATACTCATTGCGCAACTGAGCTACCACACCAGAAAATGACCTCATGACCCAGCAGAGATTGATAATTAGCTTAAAAAACAACCTTCAACATATCAAAATCAACTTGCTTTTTAAAACATGTAGTGTGTACATAACTGAAAAGAGTCTGCCTACCAATGATTCTACATGCTGTTTCCATTTTAAATTTTATCGATATCCACACCAATATAGCACTATGAGTGTTATATTGAATTGAATCTGGAAATCCCAATTTTGATCTGTCTGTACAAAAAATAACATATTCAGTTCTTCCAGTATATATGGTTTCGCAACATCAAAAAAAAAAAGAAGATCAGGCAAATCACGAATACAAAACAATTCACAAGGGTCTCGGAATACTTTCTTGAGGTACTGCTTTTAAAGTACCTCATCTGTAGAGGAATAGTGTTTACCGTCTTTGCTTATTGACCTTTTGTGTTCTATTTGATAGATAACTATCAATAAGTTTAATTTGGTTATCTCTAATCCCATATGTCTCTAATTTCCGCAGAAGACGTTTATGTACAACACAATCAAAGGCTTTAGGGAAATCAACTAGTAGTCCAATTGGGATTTCACCCTTTTCCAATGAGGAAATGATAGCTGATTTTTGTAGCACTGTATATTTTATTGAACCACTTTGGAAGAGAATTTCCTTGTATGATAAAAACGTTCACTCTGTACCTTCAAAAAATAATAAACAGTTACTTTCGGTTTCAGTAGAAAAAACATGTTATATATTTTCAGGCTGTAGTTATGATGAATTGGAATATAGCAGAACAATTGTCTGAGAAAGCAGGATGTAGAAATAGTTTCAATACTGTCATAGCTGGTTATATAGATGCTGTTTATCAAAAATTGCGTTCTACCAATAATACAGCTATGGTGGCTCCGGTTTCCACTCAGCCTTATAGAGGTTTGTCTGCTTATGAAGATGTTGCCGATTATGCAAAAAATTTAATTAACGGAGACATGAGCCAGATGCTTTTCAAGTAAGATATTTGCGTGAGTACTGGTTTTGAACAGTTCTAATCACCTTAATTTTCACAGGGTTGTAGAAAAAGTTAACCGTATACTCCCACCTAGTAAGGATGGAGATTTTCAAGCCCTAAAATACATTAACGCTATTTGCCATGTATTAGACTTGGATCCAGCAGTTCGAGATGTTGTCATGAACCTGAAATGTAACTTATTAAGACTAATAGGTAATTTGGAAAATATTATTTTTTTAAATTGTTATACCAAACATTTTTTCATTAATAATTGTAACTTGAGGCGAGCATCACATTTTGAGAAGCAGACTGTTTTAAATTCCTCGATTTCACTTAAACTAAGGTTCAGCGTTTCTGTTTTTCAGATATCTCTTATAGAGTTTTTATTTTGGCAATGAAATAATTTATAATTGGTAACAGAGAGAGAGAAAAAACAACTTTATTGAATAAGGATTCGAAAGGCTATCAACCTAGGTTTTCCTGCCCTGATATAAATGTTTATTATAATAAAAAAATTTCTATTCTGTGTAACAGCAAAAAAATCTTTCGGAGAGTACTGTGCTCAGCAACCTCGATTATCTTAAAGCAAGTTTTATTGCATTATTGCCCCAGGATTTGATGTCCATACTCTAAAAGGGGTCTACAGATCATTTTATAAATTTTGCAGGCTGTGCCTGTTCCAATACCTTGGTCTTTGTTGGTTAAGGATCGGAAATTATTGGCTCTGCTGATTCTTGCTTGTTTTACTGCTTTTATGTGCATTTGGAAGTTGAGTTTGCTATCGATTGTCATTCCTAAGTATCTGCAGTTAGGTGATTGTTTCAATCTCGCGTTTTCAAGGGATATGATCGGAGAGTGTTGATTGCTTTCATGATGAAAAAACATGAATTTGGATTTTTTCGGGTTCAGTTTTATTCTCCACTTTCTCATCCATTTTTTTGCTTTGTTTTTTATTTCTTCGATCCTGCTTACTGCTTCCGTGATTGTTTTTCTATGAGAGATCTGTGCGGTGTCATCTGTAAATTGTAGCATGTATGCCTTGTTATCTATGTAGTTGTTACTCTGGGGTTTATGGATGTCATAACAATAAAGATTGTATAGGTCCGGCGATAGAGGGGAACCTTGTGGAACTCCTTGTTTTGGAAAAAATTCGATAGAAAGTGAGTTTTTTACTTTGACCTGTGCTGTTTTTCCCGTGAGAAATTCCCCAATTATTTTCAGCAGATGTGTGGGAAATTGCTTAACATTAACATGAATTTGAAAGAATATTAGTTTTCCATTACTTTCAGAAAATCAAAAAAAAAATTAATTCTGAGTAATCTGTATAATAGTAAGTAAGTGAGTAATCATTCATTTCAGGATTCACAAGTTACAATAAAATACAAATTTGAAAAAAAATAAATCATAGTGACATATTAAAATTTAAAAAAAAAATTAAAATGGCCAACTCTATCGTAAAATTCTTGTTTTTATAACAAAATTTCTATATATCTTTCAACAATACAAAAAAGCTACTCTTAAGCATATTAAAATTTTGTTGCTTTTGTATGACAGTAGGTGAAGCATTGAAAAATCTCCAGCTCTAATACACTAAGCCCTTCTCCGTCATACTGAGATGATGTATAGGATAAGCGTAGCTGCCTCTAACTAATTGCGTCTCGTAGTTATGACTCGCCTTGTGTAACTCAAATTCGTGTTTATTTCTTATATTAAACATTGAGACCTCATAAATGTTTATGGCTACAACAGTAAGTTTAATTTCCTTCTTGAAAACTCCGCTGCAGGACTCTCGATATTTCAGATTACACATAAGTCTGAGCACTTGCTTCTGGGTTCAGAAAACTCGATCCACAGACGAAGAACCACAATATACAATTATCCCATATCTGACACGACTGTAAAAGTTGGCATAATACACGATATTTAATACTCGAGCATCTACGTACTTCTTTAGAGATTTGATTGGATAGGAGCTTCTATTCAGTTGTTCCGCTAACATTTTAATATGGTCAGTCCAATTCAAATACTAGTCTACCACTACACCCAGTAACTTCGCGTTTGGTTTCACTTCGTAACTTTCCTTGATTATAGTCAAATTTAGCGGATAGACCGTGTTCGTTCGATTTGTTCTAAAAAGTACTACTTTGGTTTATACCAAGGTTACTTTCGGCAAGTCATTGAACTCTTGTCGCCGATTCACTTGTACTCAGTTGTAAGTTTTGGTTATCTCTTGCATTTATCATCAAAGTAGTATCATCGGCATAATCTATTAATTTATGATTGGTGCCCTTAATGCTGTCGACTAAATCGTTTGGTTATTATTTTAAGCCATCTCATCAAAATTAATCGATGAGCTATTCTTTTTATTGAATTGGAGAAACGGGGCCTTATTTCAAATCGAGCGTATTTCTTGATAGTGACAATATATTATGGTAGCCCATAAAGTTGATAGATGAAATTTTATTGTAATTTTTTATTAGATTTGTTGAATGTTTTGTATCATGAGAAGTTAATACTTGTGTAATCTGTTGGATTTTTTTTCTAACTTCTGATAATCCTTACCTTGAGAGTAACATTAATCAACTTCAAATTATAAGATTTTCTTTCTAGGCGTTGGTGAATTTTCTGAAAAGGCTGTGTGGAAGGACCCAACAGTTTCATATGTTATACCACAAATAATATGCAAAGCTTGCAATCACTGCAGAGATTTAGATCTTGGAAGAGATTCTTTCAGATCAGAACATGCTTGGTTATGTCCTCTTTGCAGTACACCTTATGATAATAGTGAAATTGAAAGTCTGTTATTAGATATAGTTAGTCGAAAGTTTTTAGCTTATAATTTACAAGATCTACAATGCAAAAAATGTTCCCAGGTAAGAATTCATTAGTGATTATTAATAATTAATTTAAATTTATGTGAAAGCATGCAGTTAATTAGCTAATTTCCAGTAAGATAATCCATTTCGAGAAATTTCATGCAATGAAATGTGGGTGGGTTTCAGATTTAATATTATATATATATATATATATATATATATATATATATATTATATTATTTATATATATATATATATATATATATAATTATTTATTCGAATTGTTTTTTACTGTGAACTATTTCTAATCTCTTGATAACTATTTGCAATAACAGGCTTGTTGAATCTTAAAAAAAATCGATTTTATTAAAAAGTTGACGTTTCGCCACGAATGTAGTGGCGAAACGTCAACTTTTTAATAAAATCGAGTTTTTTAAGATTCAATATGTATGCTAATAGTTATCAAGAGATTATAAATATATATATATTAATATATATATATATAAATATATATATATATATATATATATATATATATATATATATATATATATATATATATATATATATATATATATATATATATATATATATATATATATATATATATATATATATATATATATATATATATAATAAATTAAAAAATCAGAGTTATATGTATACTCTTGTTTATTAATATTGTGGAAAAAAAATAGTATTGGTACTCTTTTTATTATGTGAAACATTATATGAATCATCTGGTTTCAAAAACCGACAAATCCATTTTTCGAGAAAAATTAGTTTAATACGTCATCGGATTCGTCTTCTTGTTCCCTACGATCTAATACAATATTCACAGTGCAAGTCTCCGCAAATCCTAGCCATATTTGTATCTAAAATATGGAGTTGGTTTCAAAATCCCACAAATCCGAGCGGCGTTGAAATCAAATGCCAGCAAATCCAAACTAGCCAATCACAGCAATCTTCTAAAGTCACGCGACTGCAATACTTATGAATTCGGTTAGGCTGCGCCATATGATTTTATTCTATCACTCGAGTAAACAAAGTACTAGTGCAGTCCAGTTTGAGTTTGAGTTATAATTAAAATTAAGAAAATTCTAATTTAATAACCCATAATTATACCATGCAGAATCATAATCTCCACACCTGTAGTGAAGTGAAGGATTTGGGAATTATTTTCGATTCGAAAATGACTTTTAGTAAACATATTTCATACATATCTAAGAAAGCGAACAAATTGCTAGGTTTTATTCTGAGAACAACTTATTCTTTTAGAGATTATAATACCTTGCGTACTCTCTTCATGTCTTACGTAAATAGTCTGCTGGGCTACGCCTCAACTATTTGGAACCCCCGCTATATAATATATATAAAACAAATAGAGAGTATTCAGAACAAATTCATTAATTATACTAACAAAAGATATTTTAAAAACATGTCACAATATCATATCGTAAGTCGAAAGCTCAATTTGATTCGTCTTGCTGACAGAAGAGCTATTGCCGACATCAAATTTTCTTGTAAAATGTTAAATGGTATCTTTCAATCGTCCTCTATAAATGACTTGATTCATTACAATGTTCCACAATATACCACTCGCCATTATAATTTGTTTCATACATCCATACCCAACACAAATTACTATTTGAATTCCCCTTTACACAGATGCTTGAAAAGTTATAACTCCATTTCAAACATAATAGACATTTATATTTTCTCTGACTCTTTGAATACCTTTGTAAACAAACTTAAGAAACATTTTGTCCAATCGTCCAATTGATTATATGTTCAATATTTTTTTTTTGTACCTATATAAAATATTTCTACTGTATAATTGAATTGTATAACATGACATATTTAGTGTATTTGTGAATACTGTTTCTGGGTTCGTCCTGTTTGTATTCCTATTTGTGAAAAATAAAAATAAATAAAATAAAAATAAAATAAAAGAAGCTATTATTTTACATTATCTATTTAATGCTCAAATAATGGCAGAGTATAGTGGAGAGTTTCCTAAAACAGTAACACCAGACAGAGCTCGCAAACGAGTTTCGCGACCAAGAAAGGAAGGAAAAGTAAACAATCTCATTTTCTAACAAAACAAAAATATATAGATTTTTTCTCTTTAGATACAAAGCCCAAGGCTTGCCGTCATATCCAACTTGTCAACATGCTACAAAATCGTATCGATGCAGTACCCTGTTGATGCGTGATATAAAGCAATTTCATGAACATTTTTATTCGCATAAAGACAAGATAGGCCAGGATAACTATATAATAAAATTTTGCGACACACAAAATATAAAACGTCAAGGGCGTACGGGAAATAGGAATTATAGGAAAACCTACTCAGTAAAGTATTATATCGGTCTTTCAGATTCAACCAAAAAAATTCCTGTATGCCAGAAAGCTTTTCTTGATATTTTGAAAGTTAAAAAGGATCGAGTACTTGGCGTACTAAAACGATTTCATGAAGGGCAACAGATGGCACGCGAAAACAGGGGAGGTGATCGAAAGACGCCAAAATTTGCTGAAAAAAAATCTTCTTTAATGCGAATTATTGAGCAATTTAAAACTGTTGAATCTCATTACTGTAGAAATAGAAGCAGCCGAACTTATTTATCTTCGGATTTGAACATATCAAAAATGTGGCGACAATACTGCCGGGAAGTTGAAATGGAATCTACGTATGTTATGGTAAAAAAAAGTTATTTTCGACATATTTTTAATATCTGCTACAATATTAGTTTCGGCTCTCTAAGAACTGATGTTTGTTCTACATGCCTTCAATTAGTAGAGAAAATTAAAGTGGAAAAAGATGAGCAACTTAAAAAAAAAACTCATGATTGAGAAGCGCGTACACAAATTACGGGCAAAGGCATTTTTTTATTCACTTAGAGAAGAAAGGCAAGGTCTCAAAATTATATCGTTTGACTGTCAAAAAAACCAAGCAATGCCAAAGATTCCCGATCAGTCTGTTACAGGTACATCACATTCTCCGTTGTCCAAGGAAAATGTGTTTTTATATACATGGACCGAGGACCAGCATTCAAAAGGAGCCAATGAAATTGCTAGTGCGATTTTTCATAAACTGAGTACCACCAACTTCGAAAACATAGATACTGTTCGGCTTATTGCCGATGGCCGTGGGGGACGAAACAAAAACTCTATAAAGATAACAATGTGCATCAAATGGCTTAGTGTACATGCACCCCTCTATGTTAAAAACTTGGAGCTTATATTTCCGTGGCTGGTCACTCCTTTATTCCCCCAGAGTCTTTGCACGAATCGAGAAAGTTATAAAGAGAAAAGACACCATCGTTTCTCCAGAAGAGTTTATCGAAATATTTGATTATGATGGGACGATTTTTGTTCTTGGCCGTGATGTGAATGTTTACGACTGGAAAAAGGACTCTCAAACTACCATTAAACCTCCTGCACAGTGGCACTTCCGCTTTAATATGAGTAAAAGGTTTTTACTGAAACGGGGTAAAAATAGGACAGTAACAATTCGAGGAGAACAATCTTATAAATCTGATCTTGGGGAATACAAGTTTGTTTTTAAAAAAGGAAAATCGGTTGGGAATATCTTACAATCTGTAGTTCTGAGCGGCGTACGTCCTAATAAGGAAAAACTAAAAGACGTAAAGACCTTACTGGAAAAACATTGGGGTGAAAATTGGGCAGAAATAGAAAACCTCAAATACTACAATGACGTTATTAAAAAATACTATAATGTCCCAGATGATCGAATTTCAGAGGAACCTGAAGGCAGTAGTAATAATTTGTGTGAACCAGTTGACGAGGTCCCGGACTTGATAGTCTAGTTCTCAAAAGACATGTATTAAGGCTCTTTTGTTAATATAAATATTTCAAAAAATTTTTTGTTTTTAAATGTTTCAAAATCAAAACCCGTTAAATCCAAGTGAGTAAATTGCAAAACCCAACAAATACAATGTTCGATATCAAAACCCGACAAATCCATTTTATTTATTGAAATTTTGACTATACTTATGTTTTTGAAAAAAATATATTTATTTTCTAATAAAACTATTTGGCCTTTAAGAGCCTGCAAAATATTCATATAGTTGGTCAAAAGTAATGAGTTGAAACAGTTTTCTTCAATTTCCCAACATTTGACCTAAGTGGATTTATCGGGTTTTGAAACCAGATGATTCATATGTCCTATTTTTATTTGCAGATTAAACTGGAAGATTTAACCAAACACTGTACATGTGCTTCAGATTTCAAATGCCTTATATCAAAGGACGATTTGATAAAATTATTCGAAAAATTTAAAATTCTATCTGGAACTTTCAATATGCCTATGTTGAGGGAAACTATGGAACAGTTATTGCAGCTAACATAGTAAAACCAGTATTTGTGTTGTATATTTCATTTTAATATTAAATTTTTTTAAACAAAAACAAATCTTCATTTCACATAACTGTAATTTACTTTCATGTTACATATTATAATCAACTAGCCGTGTTCACTAAGTTTACTACTGTTCTAAGTTGATGGGATCAATCTTAGGATCTACAAATTTGAAAGATGGAAACTTGGTCATATCTTCACCTTCTGCACCACCATATTGCTTAGCTACTTTTTCCAATTCTGTTTTGAGTTCTTTTTGTAGTTCTGAGGTAGGCTCCACTAATTTGGTTTCACTAAAAAAAACATTCATCAGTATATAATCAGTATAAGTTGAATAAAGAAAATACTTTGAGATCATTTTCAATTAAAGCAAAAATATAAAATAATTCCATATGTTTTTTAATCTCATTGATAAAATGACCTATGCCAAATGTGATTTAAAACCTACTACACTTGACTAGAATGCTCACATATATACACACGTAATAATCCTAGGTTAATTTAAAGATTATTGCTTGGAAATAATAGTTATGATGAACTGAATGATAGAACAAAAAAGTTGATATTTCATTTGAAGGCTTGGAAAATTTTTAATACAACCAGATTTAAAATTGAGGGTCTACCATAAACTGATCACTTCGATAAAGAACTCTACATACTTTCAGTTTATCATACTGACACCAATCTGTGTGTATTCACCAATTTATTCAGACTATAATCGTAATAGAGTTAAAGTAAATGCATCTGATGAAATTTACATATATCTAACCAGTTTCATAAATGAAAGATCAGATTACCGAAAACTATAAAGTCTGTGAATTTATTATTCTTAAAGTTATTAGGTATATTACAGCAAAGTCATTTTATATAATTCAATTATGAGCTCTGACAAATGATTAAAGGGACAAAACTTATTTAGACCCAATACATTAACATCTGCTTTAATAATTATTCTAGGAGATATCACTCATAAGACTAGGAATATGACACTACGAAAGCCACACGATAATAGTTTATACATGAGTGGTTAAAATTACTTTACTTACTTGCTACTTTTTTGTTTGTATTCTCTTATTTTATCAAGGAAAAGTTGTTGTATAGGATCTGAAGCTTTTTGTAGACATGGTGCAATGAGTCCTATATTTCTAGATTGAATTGCGCTCCTAACAGAGACTTTTACTTGGCTTAGAACGTTAAAGTGCAACATCTGAAAAAACGTTGAACGAAAGTTATATAACATTGTAAGAATGAGAACTGAAATTTAGTAATAAGCAAAATACTGTAAGTATTAAGACAATGTGTTGTTATAAAATACCTTTCCAAACGTTTAAGAATTTTTAAATGATGATAAATATTCCTAGTTTTAATAATTTGCACCTCAACTTTTCAATCAAATCACTCCTCACAAAAACTGGCTTGTAGTTCTACTACTTCTACTCTACTTGTCAATACTCATTATCCGTCAAAGTCAAAATCAGAGTTGCCAATGTTGAAACTTCTAAACTTGTGAGTCAAACTTTTTGGGGTTGTTCCAGATTCGACGCGGGTAGGTGCGAGGTTTCATAGGATTTCATATAAAGAATTTTAAAATTCGTTTCGTTCGGTGCGGATAAGTGGGCGTTCACCAGAAGTGGCCGGAAACGTAAGAAAGTTCACGAGGCGTGGGGACAGAATAACAATATGGAAGGCATTTTCTTTTGAAATATTTTAATTTTAATTATTGAAACAGGTGGAGCTTTTTGATGGCTGAACTCGAAATTATTCTTTGTGAAGTATTTCAGAGATGACTAGTCAAACGTTTTGAAATTTTTAAAGTATTTTCCATGATAAATAGTCACAGATCGTGATAGAACTAGATTTAAAAAAATATTTTAGTATCAGATTTTGGCAGGAACTTCAAATCTAACGAATTCTTGAAAAACCTGAATTCCCAAACTGCTCAGAATATAGCCGTTAAACGTTAAAGCTGGATTTATAGTTTGACGGACTGTAAGCGTAGACGCAACGCAATAATATAATTATAGAATGTATGTACTCTTGTTTATAAATGAACGTAAACGCAAGACGTAACGTAAATGAAACTGACTGCAACGGAAGAGTTGACCAACATTCATCTTTTTACAGTGCGTTTCTTACGTCCGGCCATAGGGATGTCGGAAGTGAAAAAAATATCGATACTTATTAAAATATCAATTTCAATATATCGGTCAAATTTTCGAAAGATTTTTGCGTTAAAAAAAAATATTTAGCTCAATATTATCAATAGTAATTTTTAAACAAAATGTACATCATTTTAATGTACAAAAATCTCAATAAAAATAAAGGTAAATTGATCAGTATTCCTTTTTATTAGGCAATAATTACGAAAATAAGGGTAGAGTCAATAAAAACCATCATTCTATGTTTAAAAGTAATTGCGGAACATAGTGCATTGTTTTAGCCCCATTTTCATTGTGCTTCTATCACCATGGTGAGTGAACTACAAAGTTCACATTGTGCACGGGTATTTTTACAAAGGTATTTTTACAAAGGACATTTTTTAAAATCTTAAAAGGAAAAATATTACTTATCCCATTTTATGTAACAGTAAGATTCGTAGAAAACGTATAGTGTAAAATTCGCATGGAATGACCATTTCCTACTCGTATGATTTGCAGCACTCACCTGCGGCTCGTGCTGCAAACGTCACTCGTAGGAAATGCATGTCATTCCATGCTCGTTGTACAATGGTACGTCCGAAACTCCCAGATTCACCGAGACTTGGAAATGCCGAGTGTAATTGAGTTCATCAGTGCGACGGCAGTCAAAATGTATGCTGACTTGCCAACCAATCCGAACCTCCTCGTCACCAGACTTGGAGAATATGATGAAGACAGACCGTGGAAACACAAGAGACCCAGGATGATACTCCGAGAAGACGAGGGTCAAGATTAAGATTTTTATTCCTGTCATTAGGACAGTGATTTCGAGTCAAAACTCACATGTAGTATTTTTTAAGTTCAAGACTGTAAAGTCGGTCACGACTTAGGACACTTCTTGTCACTAATATTAATATTTTTTCATCAAAGTAAATTCAATTTAGAACATCAGGTTATATAATGTATATTATGGTACTTAAATAAATGATTATGACAAAAAAAGTCCATTTGTACGCATTCAGTGCGTCTACGATCACAGTCCGTCAAACTAGAAATCCAGCTTAACTAATGAACCTTTTCAAGGCACTTGCCAGCCGTACCGTCGCAAATAAATCGACTTATTTGAAAAAATAGAATACAATAAAACTTCGGTTTTTGATATTCACTTTATTTTGTTAAACATAACAATTGTTTCGCCAAATACAGTGGCTTCATCAGATGAGTAATTCAAAACTGAGTTTTGAACACAAAACTGAGTTGTTATGTTTAACAACATAAAGCGAAAATCAAAAATCGAAGTTTTGTTTACATTATTGTTATGGAATTTCACCAAGTATCGGCCCAATCATTTGGTGATTCAATTATATACAACTGAAATCAGTACACTATCAACAACAAAATCTGACACTCATTGAACAGATGTTCAACCATTAATCTCAATTTGTCATCTTAATTCTCATGGAGGGAATGGTTGATCTTGCTTCGTAAGCTCGATGCAAGGTCCAGGCAAGCGAGGCCTCAACAGGAAGAAGAAATTGTTCTAAGTTTGTCGTATTACTTTTTTGAGATTTCAAACAGTTCCAGCAAGTTTGTGACTGGTAGAGAATCTCTGAACCACACAATGAAATGGTAATTAGTGGAAAAATAGTCTATACACAGATGCAAAAAACGTTTTTCCTCGGCAAAAATCATGGCGAAGAACAAGAACGTTTCGTTAGTTCTCGACGTAATATAAATTTGGGTCATTTCGTCCTGTTAGCTGAAAAAATCATTTCACGTTATATTTCTTCTGTCTCTGTCATCCAGTAAGCTGCACTATTGATTGTTACAAACAAAAACAAATATATCTATAACTACGGCAAGCTAATGAATGAAAATGTTCCTATGGTCATCATATCGCGGACCATAATGACACAGCAGTAGCAAGTACAGACAAGGCTTTAGTTTAGAGATGCCAGCTCCATTTTTTTGGTACCCTTGTAATGTTGCAGAAGATCTCATGATATCATTTTTAAGTCATTTGAAGGTGCTGGTGATAATTTTATTCCGGAAGAATTACCTCTATGTATGTAGTTTGAAGGCTATAGTGGACCGAACTTCTATAGCAATGTTATCCTTATCATCAGTTTCCAAAAGAATGAAGTTTAATGCACACGCAAACAATTTCCTCTGACAGCCTATGCAATTAGTACTCACTACTCACTAGTCACAAGGCATTCCTCTAGATCAAACGTTTGTGAATTTTGGTCCTAATTGGAACTATTTAAATTGCATGCTCAAGAGTACATTTTTGCAACATTTTCCTTATGATCAACCACTCGCAAAAAATGATTCTCTTTGCATAGTATTGCTGTTTTAAATTATTTGAAATTTGTAGACCATTTAGTTATTTTTTTTCATAATTCTGTAAATGATTTAACGTTTTGATGCATCTTTGATTGAAGCAATTGGATACGGAGAAACGTTGATATCTCCTTCTGCCAAAATCAAATCATGAAAAATATACAAGTTGACCATGGCCAATTTAATATACTACATAAAGAGAACAAGGAAAATTCTTCAATACTTCAAAAATATTATCAAACAACTTTTCAAGGGAGCTGGTTATATGTATTCCTCGACGTGAATTCTACATTCACAACCCAACAGTGAATTATAGAAATTGTCAAGTCACCCCGACTCAAAATCTGTATACAGCTGTTTCGATCTTATTAGATCTCATCAGTGCAGCTTATTTGCCTCGGGGTGATTTAACCAATTTCTAATTGTTCCCCAATACAAATCGTGGACGGAAACAATACCTGGAAAATAACCCTCTACCCAGGATATTGGAAACCAACAATTCACCGCTTAGATGGAAAGTGCAGACATCCGTCGGGAGAATACATAACTTCCTGACATGAAATAATGCCTACACTGCAAGTGGCGTATGTGGTTCGAAAATACGCTAACATAGTGATTTTAAAAATATACAAGTTCACCATGGACAATTTAATATTCTTCAATAATTAAAGAAAAATTAAACAACTTTCCAAGGGAGCTAGTTATATGCATTCCTCGACGTTGAGGTCTGTCAAATAAGCAGCACTGATGAGATCTTATAAGATCGAAACAGCGGTATGAATATTTTGAGTCAGGGTGACTTGACCGTTTCTACACTGTTGGAATGTGAATGTAGAATTCACGTAGACGAATACATATAACCAGCTTCCTTGGATGAATTATGAACATCATATCCGAAAGTCAGCCTTCTAGGGCTTTTAGCAGCAGGGTTCATGGAACTGAAAAAAGTTGTTTGCATCCGTAAATTAAGTAACTGGTTGAAAATCTTTACGTGGATTAAGTTGATATTATTGGTATTGGTAGGTGTGGATGGTGACCGATGCGCTGCGACCTTATTAGATCTATTGTGCCCCATCTTCTTCTGCTTCTCGATGTGTTTTCGTTTTACAGCAGCCCCTCGAGCCTCAATACCTTCAGGAATTTGAGGATTTTAAGGGGGTCTATTCGTGGTATTTCTTCTACAGTCAGCTGGTATGATCCCAGTGTGTTCAGTCTTTCATGGTGCACAGCATAGCACTCCATCAGTATATGGTGGGGTGTTTCTGGATGTTCCTTGCAGAATCTGTAGGTGCTGTCCCCCTCTAAACCTAGCTTCCTTAGGTGTTCTTTGAGTCTGAAATGCCCCGTAAGAAATCCTGTGATTGTCTTTAGACTAGTTTTGCTGAGGTTAATCAGTGTCTTCGATCTTGCTCGGTTGAACTTTCTGAGAAGATCTTTGGCCTGCCTCAGTCCTGGAAGTCTTTGCCAGTATGTTGCTCTCATTGCTTATTCAGCTTTATTGAGTTCTTCTTGGAAGTAAGATTTTCCAAGTCCGCAGAAAGGTTCTGGCCCGATTAGTGGCGTTGACGCACCCTTTCGTGCCAGGGTGTCTGCTTGTTCATTACCCTTCACTCCGACGTGCCACGGCACCCAGAGGAGGATCACTTTGTTGTTCCTGCCCAGATCGTTTAGTTTGTCTAGGCATTCACAAACCATCTTTGAGTTGATGTTATAAGAGCTCAACGCTTTGATGGCTGCTTGGCTATCGGAGAGGATCGCAATTTCCTTTTTCCGGTATTTCCTATCGATGTTGAACTGAATGCACCTTTCTATGGCGTGAATTTCCGCTTGAAAAATACTGGGGAACTGGCCCATGGGTTCTGAGTATTTGGTACGAGGCCCAACGACTCCTGCTCCAGTTCCTTCGGGAGTTTAGACCCGTCCGTATACCATATTATGGTATTCGGTGCTCGAATGGATTCTATGCTCCATTCCTTCTTGGTATTTAGTTCCGTTCGAAATAATTTCTTGAAACTAAATTTCCTGGTAATTTCGTCAGTTGGGAGGTCAGCAAGGTGTGCACTTCCGGTAAGGGTTGAGTCCCTTGTACCGTATGCAGCACCTTTGAGTCCAACTTTAGCCAACCTGAGGTTTGCTCCCCAAGCAGTTCTCCTCACCACGGTGTGGAGAGGAGTGAGGTCCAGAACGACCTCTAGTGCTGCTGTTGGAGTCGATCTCATTGCTCCTGTTATACAAAGACATGCTAGTCTTTGCACTTTCTCCAAGGTTTTCTTTGCTGTGGTGAGTTCGGTTCTGCCATACCACACTACTGCTCCGTTGATATTAGAGAAGTGGAAATGCACTGAAGTGGGTTCAGTTGTTTTCTTTGACTGCTGCCATTTTAATGTAATGATTTCATATTTTTTCGTACCTCCATAGCTTATGCTGAATAGTTAAAGTTGAAATTTGATACGTGAATTACGAGAAGTGCCATTTGGGGGTCCCAATTGGTTTATTTTACGGCCGCATTATTGTTGTAATTTGAAGGGCCTTTGTTCAACCCAAATTCAGTTAGATGCCTGACAATTTATATGTAAATTAAATTGATGTTATAGAGGTGCTATTTGGGGATTTGAAATATTTCTTCTTACTGCCACAATTTTTAAGTAGAATTTGCAGTTATTCAAGCTTTGTGCATTTCTTTAGTCGTTCCAAATTGACTGAATAGGTTCAGAATTAGAAAATAAAAGAACATGATGTAGTAAATTCAAACTCTGACAGAGATCTGCTGCTTATAAGATTTTTCTTTTGAGTTGAACGTAAAATACCTCTGAAACGGTGCATAATATTGAAAATTGAGACATATTATTGCTTTTCTCTTTATGCAGAGAAAAAAAAGCAGATGTTTAAAAAACTGATTTTTGAAAAACAAATTGAGTCAAGAAATTTCCATCATCCTGTATAATAAGTCTAAAATAAGATTGTCATTGTGACATCCATAATCTCTAGTTTACCCCAAATTTTTGGATTGCACTTGACAGGGTAATCAATTTATGTAAATTTTCTCAAAATAATTGAAATATTTTCAACAATTAAACATGTACACATAAACTCATAATGCTTCTTCATGTAGAATCCAAATATAAAATAAAAAAGGGATTAGCCATTTATAATGAGAAAGTTAGTGTCTACTTCCAGTAAAAAATGATAATAAGAGAAAGTTGTTTACACATATATATATATATATATATATATATATATATATATATATATATATATATATATATATATATATATATATATATATATATATATATATATATATATATATATATATATATATATATATATATATATATATATATATATATATATAATGTGTGTGTGGCTATATGAGTTTCTTTATAAACAAACATTAAGCATTAAAATACAGAAAATTATTTTCATAACCAAATTTGTACACTTTTACTTTTACTATATTTAATTGTATGTAAAAATCTTGGAAGTAATGCTAATTGAAATAATCTATTTCACTGATTGTTTATTTGACTTGATCCTTTTCCAACATCATTAATACACTGCCAATTTCCTTCCAAACTTTGTTTCCAGAGAGTGATTTTATTATCTCCTCCAGAAACTGCTAAAATATTTCCATTTAATGACCAGCTAACATTCCAAATAACATCATCAAAAGTATGAAGTACTGTAGAATTCCATGTAATCGCATCATCACTACTCCAAATTATTACTCGCCTATCTTGAGAACAACTGGCTATTATATGACGATGTAAACCAGCAGAAGGAGCCCATGCAACATCTCTAACCCAATCAGAGTGAACTTCAAGTTTACAAACCTGATGAGAAAATAGATTATAAAATTAATTAAAAAATTAAGTTAAACCTTTTACCTCAATCCACCTATCCTGTTCTTCTTTCCATATTTTTACTAAATTGTCACAACCTCCAGATACTAGCATTTTCTTCAGTGTATGTTCACTATTATTATCAAAGGCAGGTTCTGGGTAAATAGCTGGAGACCAGCAAACTGCATTGCATCCAATTGCGTGAGCATTCTGTATTTTCTTTGCATCCCATGTGTTATTTTCCCTTATATATGACAAAATTGAAATTGATCCATCACTGCTTCCACATGCTAATATGAGTCCAAATTCTGCAGGCGCAAACTGAACAGAATTGACACTGGAATCATGGTTTGCGTACTCATAATATTTACCCCATTTACCAGTTGTTTCTTTCCAGATAATAACTTTTTTATCATATGAACACGAAGCTAACAAATTTCCAAATTTGGGGTGACCCCAAGCAACTTGCCAAACTGGCCCAAAATGACCTTTTAAATCATCTAATAAAGTATTTCCGTTTTTTATATCATACACCTTTACACTGTTGTCTGAAGAACATGTTGCTAGTCGTAGTCCATAATAGTCCACTTCAGCGTCATGTATCATGTCTTCGTGACCAGTGTCTATAGACTGTAGTAGAGAAGCCATTTTATCAATACAAATAAATAGTTAATCGTAGAAAACAATTTTTATAGATGATAGAACACCTAGATTCGTATGTCTTCCTGAAAAGTTATGTCAAATGTCACAATATATTAATAGATTAGTCTGACTTCTTTATCTTTTAGCTGACGTGGAAAATTGGCCTGAAAGAACGACTGATATTCCAGTAAACGTGTTAGGAATAAAAATATGAAAAAATTTCCAAAAAAGTTTTAATTTATGTATAACATATCAGGCAATGCAGAGCATATGTTAAGGAATTTCCAAAAGGTAGGCGGTATTGAAATAAATATGTCTGTATGTGTATATCTGGTTCAAGGTTCAGATAAGATGCTCAAAAGAAGTCATTTAAGCATAGAGATATCGGTAAAACGAATAGCGCCTGTGAACGTTTAACTTTAACGTCCAGCGGTATTGGTTTTACGTCAAGCGGTATTTCAGTTTTATTTAACAGTTATTGTCAGCCATGTTTTACCGTGCCCTCACAGATGTGACTTAACCTTTTAACCTAGCTTGTTTGTCTTGTCAGTTTTCATGTTTTTTTGCGTTTGTCTAGCCATATCCGGGGTTTTTTTGAATTATTATTGTTCCAATAAAACACGAAAATTATATTATTGTTATATAGATTCATTTTATTTTCAATCCTTTTTGATGCCCAACAGCGTTTTTCATTAGACAAAGTTCCAGATGAAGAGTGTAAAGTGTAAATTTTTGTTTAGGTTTGAGAAAGATGATATTTACAGATTGTATCACGCTGTACAGATCCTAGAGTTTGTATTTTATTAATTTACCATTACTTAAAAATCAAATGAAGGAATTAAAACAGTCGTACGTTTATATTGGTAGTAAGTACAGAAAACAACTAAGTTACATAACCTTTACCTTAAATCAAAAAAAAGCTGCGCATACCCGGCGGCATGTTAATTTATTCGGCGCTATTTCAAATACCGTTTGTCGTTATGCTCCGTAAATGAGGGCTGGCGGTAACGTTATTTAGGGACGCTGCATTAAGAATCGAATCGCGCATAGGTTAAATATCAAAATACGTATGCTCTAATACTGCCTGACGCTATTTGGGTTAACGATGTCTCTCTAATAGAGATATCGGTAACCCAATGATTCAAGCTGCTACACTTAATGGCCGCAATAGTACAAAATTTTAAGCGGATAATTAAAATTATTTTTTGGCTTTTTTATCCGTTACTATTAAAAATAATTGTAATCTGCATAGGTATCCGTATGCTGTAATGTTATAAATTATTTACCATACTGCCACTTGGTCCATCATCTCCTATAGTAGTAACTTCTTTTGATGGTTTATGACAGACAATTAATAAGGATTGCTCTACTATTCCTGATATTTTAGATTTATAAGTTTCGTCTGTTAATCCTGCATATTTAGTACGTAGTAACTTATTAAGATCACTATGCATAGCACTTCCACTTTCCTGTACACATCTGTATTTTTGTGCCTCTATTATGGCATTGGCTAAGACTCTGCATTCATTTATCTTTAATTTTTGATTATTATGGAATTGTTCATGATCTATGGCATTAATAAGACTTTTTAACGTTTGAAAATTATTTTCCATAATATACTCAATTATTAGGTCTTTTTCTGCTTCATAAAATGCAATTTTTGACTGAGCGTTTGTGTTAGGATTATCCTTAATGAGATTTTCTTCTACCCATTTAGTAATAGTTTCAAGGTTGTTATCAATATTACGAATTAAAAATCTTGAATGGCTTTCCTCTAAAACCATTTGTAAATTACTTTTAGGCATACAATATTCTCCTATAATTTTTTGTTATGAAATATATTAGACTTTTTAATTTTACAATTGCTAATATTGCCAATATCTCTATGCATTTAAGCCCTATTTTTTGATGACGTACAGAATTACAGGTTGAAAACAGCGACATTACCAAATTTACGGCAATTTGTTTTGGCATATCTTGGCATAAAACTAATCGTATTTGAGAGGCAATGTTTTTTAATAACTCAACGTAGGCGTCATAAAAAATCAACTGCGAGGGCTGAAAACTTGGTGTTTTTCAGCTCTAGGTTATATGTATGTATATATATATATATATATATATATATATATATATATATATATATATATATATATATATATATATATATATATATATATATATATATATATAAAGGATTGGAAATGATCGGATTAGCGGTTAGTAGACTATAAAATCTCTTTATCAGGAGAATATTACAAAAAAAATCCGTGAATTTTGTACAGTTATTGGGTATTGATAAGTAAATATACCCTTGACGGCGTGATATAGGTAATCGCTTTGGTGCTTCGCCTCGTGTCATGTGAATATTTTAATATTGACGATTTTTTGACGTTTGTCAAAAAAAATTAATAAACTAATTTGGTGAAGTTTAATTTAATTTTTCAATATATAACGCTTGGGTTATAGTGCTAGCGTTGTTCTTTATCCATTATATAAAGGTTACGAATACCAACTCGAGCAAACGAAATTAAACACTATACTGACCTCGTCTCTCGACGTATTTCTTTGAAACATGGAAAATACTTCTCGTGACTCGGAAGTATAATCCAATGTTTCCGATGCTCTTGTGATATTATAACTGAAAATATTATCGATTTGAATGCACTTCAGAGGATTCTTAAAATCGGTTGAAAATATTGCGGTAAATATAACTCAATTCATTTGTATCGAGTTTGTGAGTGAGAGAATTTTCATGTTTATGCATATGATACATTTCAAAAAGTAATCTGGGTTTGTATGATTTAAAATTTTAACATTATAACCAAAGTTGTGTCGGGTCTCTACATGGTGTTTTACTGTAGCACATCTATTTTTTTAATAGACGTCAATAAGTTTTATGTTGTTTTTTTATTTATTTCAACCATTGTGATTGTGATGTTTGTCCTATATAACAACCTATGTATCCCAATAGATGATAATTTGTAAATTATATTTGTATTGTAAATCATTGGTTTTCGAAATAATTGTAAATGTTAGATCAGTTATACTCATTTGTCTTTTTTTATCAACAGGCTATTTCAGTTTGAAAACCGACTTTATTAAACATTTAACATTTCGTCACAAATAGGTATGTATATAACAAAGGCAAGAATAATTCGAATGCTATCACTGACAAATTCACGAAATTCAAAATATTGTCATTTTTACTTTACCGATACCATAACAAAAGAAAAGGCCACATGGTTTTCATTAAGTCTTCAAGTTATAGGGATATTCCCTCCAGATCAGAATATTGAATAGTAAAGACCTGTGAAGGGGCGGCCGGATGAGATATGGAAGGGAAGAAGTGTGATGAGGATATTTTCTTAGAAGAAGATATTGATTCAGTATTTGCCGTTGTAGGAATACTGACACTGACTTACTTACGCCATGAAGAAAGTTCTAAGAAACTTATGGCAGGCCAAACAACCCTAAGGTTCGAACCCGGGACCTCTCGAATGATAGATGGACTCGCTGAATTCGATCTTTACTGCTTATATATCCTTAGACATTCGAAAGCTTCAAAACGGAAGATTGTCGAATGTGCCAAATGGCCCAACGAAGTGGAACTATAGATATAAACAGATCATTTGACAATTTTGATATGCTGAACGTTGATGTTTTTCTCGAAGGTGTCGTGAACTGCAGTGTCGTTTTTAGTACAGTTTCGTTTGATATTCACGCCTACTCAGCAAGCAAACGTTCATAGAACAAGCCACGCTAGTCTGAATGTGCTTTTAATGATGTTTTCACAGACATACCATAGACAACAGGGTTATTTTAAAGAATCAATTTTTCTGTGACAATTACCAGTGGAGTTTGGAGAATTTTGTTGTGTCGTTCGCGTCCTTAGATCTTAAATTGACTAAAATTTACCGGGGTTGTGAAAAATCAGCAAATATAATGATTTAAACATTGATTTTTTTCGAACCGATTCGTCCTGAATATTTCATAATTAAGCTGACTTATCTTCGATGGACTACTGAACACTGTAGTGCACTCAATGTACAGGTAAATAACGAGAATTTCCATTTTTCATGTTTAAAACAAGCTCTTATGTTTCATATCTGTATTTTGAGTTCAACATCGTTAACAGCAGAATCTCATAAGTAAATTTAAAGATAATGAAGGTGTATGATTGAAATCTTGTTGTATAGAAACCTGTACTTCTCCAATTATACTTTGATACAGTCTATATTTTTATTATAGGTACTAAAATGTCTGAGATAGTTTATCCACCAGGTTGCAGACCTATCACTGATGATTTGGGTTCTGATGAACTGATTCGAAGATTAAAGACCTTAGCTCATACTCTTCAGGCAATGGGTCAAGATGAGGGCGCCTATCAACAATACATACCTCTAGCACTTCACTTAGCCCAAGATTATTTCCTGTCACATCCATCTAGAGATGTACAACTATTAATAGCATGCTGCATAGCTGATGTTTTGAGAGTGTATGCCCCAGAAGCTCCGTATAAAGATCAAGAGCAAGTTAAAACAATCTTTTTATTTCTAATAACACAGTTATCAGGTTTGAAAGACCCTAAAGATGCTGCCTTCAAAAGATATTTTTACTTATTAGAAAATCTAGCTTATGTCAAATCCTTCAATATGTGTTTTGAACTTGAAGATTGTCAGGAAATATTTTGTGCCCTCTTTCTATTAATGTTTAAAATAGTGAATGATGAGCATTCAGGCAGAGTAAAAAGTTTTATGCTTGATGTTCTCTGTCCATTAATAACTGAAAGTGATATAGTGAGTAATGACTTGTTAGATATAATTTTGATGAATATTGTAGAACCAAGTAAAACTCAACGTAAAAATGCTTACTTATTAGCTAAAGAACTAATAGTGAAAACTTCGGATACAATGGAACCATATATCCAAGCTTTCTTCAATCATGTACTTATATTGGGAAAAGAAGACAAAAACCTTCAGATTTGTGGAAAAGTATATGATCTTATTTATGAATTGAATCATATTTGCCCACAAATATTAGTTGCTGTATTGCCTCAACTTGAATGTAAACTTCGTTCCCCTTTAGAAGAAGAAAGATTGGGTGCTGTTGCACTTTTGGCTAGAATGTTTAGTGAAAAAGATTCTGAATTAGCTAGGCGACATTCTGTCTTATGGAGAGCATTTTTGGGGAGATTTAATGATATTTCACTGGCAATTCGCATAAAATGTGTCCAATATTCAATGCATTTCTTAGTTAATCATCCTGAATTGAGAAAAGACATTACTGATACTTTAAAATTGAGACAACATGATTCAGAAGAAAATGTTCGTTATGAAGTGGTAATGGCTATTGTTACAACAGCAAAAAAAGACTTCCAAGTTGTTTCTGATTCTGAAGACTTGCTGGAATTTGTCAAAGAAAGAACCTTGGATAAAAAATTTAAAATACGTAAAGAAGCTATGTCAGGACTAGCATTAATTTATAGAAAACACTTGAGTGATCCCGATGTTCCAAATGCAACCAAGAAAGCTGTCACGTGGATAAAAGATAAAATTTTACATGGTTATTATATGTCGGGAATGGAAGATAGATTGTTAGTTGAAAGACTATTAAATACATGCTTAGTACCCTATCAATTACCTGCAGCTGAGAGAATGAAGAAACTTTATCATCTTCTTGGAACGGTAGATGATCATGCAATTAAGGCATTTATGGAATTACAAAAAAATCAGTTATGTGTAAGAAAATTGGTTCTGGAATGGCTTGAACTACATCGTAGATCCTATACGATTGAAGTATCCAAGGAAATAGCATTAAAGGTAAGCATTGATTTTATAACTTCACATTCTTACATTTATATAGGATAATATAAACGTAAAATGATAACAATAAATGAAAACTTCATTTCTGACCTCAACACAGTTTACAAAACAAACTGGTACGAGGGCCTACACAGTTAATCCATATCACTCTAATAAATAATTAACAACAAAAGTAATGTATCCTCTTAAGGAAAAAATAAACAAAAATAATCCTCTAAGCTTGATTAGTGAGTCTGGACTATTCATTTACGTGCAATTTGAGATTACGGCACAATATTTGTATTTTGTTTACATTCAACAGATGCTCAGGAAAAGAGTTATATGTGCATATGCTTCTGTATATGGGCGAATTTAGAGCTTTAGTTGTTCTAGCATAGTAGTTTCTCAGAAGACCTCTTTTTCTGGTTTCATAGTTATGATACTGCTCATTTTGTACTAACACAGCAGTTGATTTCAGTAATTTTCTTTTAATGCTATAAATATGGTTAACCTACTCAAATAATCTGATAGTTTCAATTTTCATCAGCTTCGTTTCTTTATATACCTTTACTCTCGCCTTTACTGTTGGTGTTAGATAGTTAATTTGAAATATAATTTTGATAGATCTATTTTGAGCTCTTTGTAGACTTTGCAGAACATAACATGAAGCTGTACCCTATATTGGAATCAAATATGTAAAATGCGGTTTAATAAAGCTATTATAAAGCAATTTTCTGTTTGAATTGTTCAGTTGTCCGAAGCATCTTTCAATTGCACCAACCCTTGGTGATATTTTATTCATTATGTTCCTTACATGATTATTCCACGTCAAATTTTCTGCTATAGTAAGACCCAAATATGTGTATTCAACCACTCTTTCCAGTATAATTCTATTTAAATTTAAAACTATATCACAGTTTTTCTTTGTCTTTTGTTTAACAGTCATATATACTGTTTTCTCGGTATTAATAGTAAGTTCATTAAAGCACAGCCAGTGAAAATATTTTTCCAATTCACAATTTATTACATACTCATTTTTATTAATTGTTGCGGCCTATATTTGGTGAAAACTACTATTCAACAATATTCAGAAATATTTGAATTATAATGTCAGGTGCTGACTAAATATTGGTAAAATTCTAGATACATAGTACCTAAAATACATAGGGCATTCAAACGGAACTGCTTCTTGGAACTGAATTGTTGAACAAGTTCAATAAGGGGCTACTTGTGAATTCTGAATCATCAATGTAACGTTCCATGCTGGTAATAATATTAGAAAACATAAATCAAAAACTCATAAAAATAAAATATTGAAACTGACGAAACCATTATGTATGACGCTATCAGTGTTTGATGTTTTTTGATATATCAATAAACTATGTTGAATAGAATAGAATTTCATGAGTTTCAAATCTAGAAAATTGATGCTGTTATGTTTTTCCATTTTAAAAATGAATGCTATGTTATGTGAAGAATTAATGAATATTTTGAAGGAGTCAAGCTGTCAGAGAGTCCTACTAAAATAGCAAATTATATTGTCTCTATCCGAAAAGAAACAAGTCGCGACTGAAATATTCTAAAATACCTATTTGGGCTATATATATTGTACAATAATTTTTAAACTAAAATCAAAATAATTCATAATAATTTTTTTAATAAAAATCTAATTCTGCCCATCCCTATACATTGATATTTTTCAACATGTTTAAACGTGTGATCCCTTTACAAGTAAAAAATATTCTGGTGATCCTCCTTGTCCATAACAAAACTATGTCAGTGATTTTAAAAGCGACGTATTTCATTTTGCTTCAATTGTGACTACCTACTGATCTAAAAATCAAGTGCTGTGTCGGCAATTAAATGCCTACACATCTCAAAATGAAAATTATTAATGCCGAATGTTTCATGGACATATTGCTTTCTTCATCCACAAACTCTAGCAGTCAAGGTTTTACCCTCTGATTTAAATGATGTGCTGAAAGAGGTGAAGTCTACTAAAGGTAAAGCCTTGTAAACTTGGTTGCTTAGAATAATTTGTGAAGTCATGAATTCGCTCCATTAAAGTCTTCTTTAAGTGGTCAGATGGCTGTACAAAGGAAAGGTATTGGCATAAGCTCTGGAACTAAAAGATGAATTGTTATGTTCTTACATGATGTAAAATCTGAATATGGAAACTATTGTTGAGACCCTGCTTGGCTATTTAAATTTGCGTTTTTTGCTGTTATTTTTGACCAATCGAATATTCTGAATAATTCCCCAAGGGGGAAAAGAAAATATTCTTATGGCCAAGCATAATTAGAGAATTTCCTTCAAAATTTCGTTTGTGGTCAGAGTTTACAAAAAAGTTGTAAGTATGATTCTTTTCTTTGCATTAAGAAGATTCTTGAAGAAATAGCAAATTATCAATCATTGGTAGAAACTTGCCACATTCCTTGCATTATACAGTACTTCCATAATTTGGAAGAGATACTATTAAGTTACTTTCTAGATCAGGACTTTGAATCAGCCATTAGGCGATAATGGGCACTAAGTAAACATCGGTAGACAAATAGTCTTTAGAGTGGAAATCATGTACTTGTTTGATCACACCTACATGATTGTGTAGGCAACTCTGACTAGAAGCGAGTGAATGAAACTGTCAGGTTAATACAAAAGTAACGCATACTGCGCAAACCTTAGTGTTAAAAATGGTTGTGGAAGTTCTTTCAATTTTTTTAATTTTTACGCTAACCAAAATATCACCGCTATCAAGATTAGACTAGTTTTAAAGTTTCATATAAATTAGTCAAAACATTTGTGTGTAAAAATGCTGCTGGTCTAGCGGCATCGGTTGTGAAGAGTTGGAATTCGGAGATTGAGGACAAAGTAGGTATAGTCGCATCGGGCTGACTTTAAAATGAACGTAAAATGAAGAAAATTTGTACCCGGCAAATTTCCGTGGATTCGTGTTGGGGAAGGCAATATTAAAGTTCTCTCGTCGAGTGTCTCCCAAATTTAGTGTCGGTTGGTTTTTTATTATCAACAGTACAGGTGCGAAATAAGTTTTTCCGAATTTCCGGAAAAACTATGCATCATAAGAAAAAGTGATGCACAGACAAAAAATGCGCAATCAAAAGACCAATAAAATGAGCCCCAATAGATCAAAATCGGACAATTCGTTCAGTTTCTCACAACAAAGATTTAAAGTTGTTGAATTAGTGAAACGGGATAAATAAATAGGATTTTGCAAAAACTATTAATCACACAGCGCTCATCTTTCGCACACTTTTTCGATACGTTAAGACTCATTACTTTTGGAAGTATTAATTGCATTTTAATAAATAACAACAACCCTATAAACAATTGAAAAAAAGCTAAAAATCCACGTTTTTTTTTTCGTTTTTTTGCAATAACTTTTGAACGAATTGTCCGATTTTGATCTATCATTTTATTGGTCTTTTGATTGCGCATTTTTTGTCTGTGCATCACTTTTTCCTATGATGCATAGTTTTTCCGGAAATTCGGAAAAACTGATTTCGCACCTGTATTGTTGATAATAAAAAACCAACCGACACTAAATTTGGGAGACACTCGCCGAGAGAACTTTAATATTGCCTTCCCCAACACGAATCCACTGAAATTTGCCGGATACAAATTTTCTGTTTTCAAAAAGTCAGCCCGATGCGACTAGTATATACTTTTCTGCTCACAATATTAATTGAAAATCTGGTAGTTCTAAGTTATCTCGAATGAGGCTAGTAGCTACATTATCAGGATTGAGCAGTTGGGACCGAAAATTCAATGACGACGCTTTTTACATAGAACCCACAATATATACTCCGCAGGTCCACAGATGGGTTGCTTAGGCGGGCAGTACCTACCATTGCAGCATCCGGTCTGAGAAGTTCGATCCTGCTTTTACATAATGTGCTTTTATAGAAACGAAATGCACGTGCAAAGTTGCAAAACTATCGTTCACTTCGAAATAGGTAACATGCTTGATACTTAAATTTTTGCTTGCTCGTTAAAAAAAAACAAATTACGTTTTTAAAATTTTTGTCTGGGCTGAACTGATTTCCACGGGACTTTCATTCGAAGGTAGAGGAGTTTTCAGATAGTAATCTGGACTGCTTTTTGTCCCGAAAATTTAAGAGTTTCTCTTACAAAATTTAAATTATAAGCTATGCTCTTATTTCAGCTTGAATTATAATTCTGAAACTTAGCTCATGCATTACGTTTCTATAATAAAAAAAAATGAAGGACACCCTACTGCGTAGCACTAGGAATGATAAAACCCCTCGGCGCATGTGCATGTCGTCAATATTTTTTGAATGTATTATATAAATTAAATAACATGAATGTCGATTTTAAGAATGAAATGAAGGAAAATTGCAATGAATGTATTAATAAGTCGATATTACGAATGAAATCCGTGAAAATTTAGCAAAAAAATTCATTGATTGACTGTTCGAATTTGAATATCCTATACCGGCTCATTTTGCTGCAAATTCTGAATCAAATTGATAAGATGGGAAGCAGACACAGACGCAGGATCAAGCTGAAGCTATCAACGTCGCTTAGTTACCGTGGCACACAGAGCACTTCGACGCATGTTTTGTAGGACTTCGTACATATCGACCTTGGCGCATGCGCATGTCGTAATGCCTATCTAAAAAACGCTTAATTTTTTATTCTTCGTTGGGAAAAATTGGGAACAAAACTTCTCTCATGAAATCATATGTATTTTATCGATATCCGTTGGAATTTTTAAAATCGGACCAGATCCCAACTTTTTGTAGTGAGACTTTAGCTTCGCCTCGGGGTAAAAACGCTATATTTTTTTATTCTTCGTTGGGAAAAATTGGGAATTAAAATCCCTGATGAAATCGTATGTGTTTTATCGATATCCGTTGGAATTTTTAAAATCGGGCCAGATCCCAACTTTTTGTCGTGAGACTATAACCCCTTTAGCTTCGCCTCGGGGTAATAATATGAGGCCAGCACGTGGACCCACGTATATACGTCGCGATTCCTTCGTCGCTGTTGAAATTCACTCGGTTAATTAAATATTGTGCTGATTTTAGTTTTAGAGAGAGACAATTTATCACGTAATTGAACAAACTTATATTTATATTATAGGTATGCCACGAGACATGTGAATTTGTTTCATTTTCGGTCTCTGTTTTATACGACATACCGGAACATAGAAAAATTAAGAGAAGCAAAGTGCTGTAAATAAATGAAGGACTAATTCAACATATTTTAATAGTGTCATAGTAGATTCTAATATAGTGACCACAATATTGAAATGATAATTTTGAATTCCGAGTCGCACTTAAAGTTACACGTTTTCGTAGAATATTGTATAGAATGAAAAATTCGTCTATAAATATATTTCATGAGAAAAACTATCAAATCTGTTGAAAATTTAGTGAATTCCACTGAGGAATTTCTTTCAATTAATTCAAACTAGAAACGAAATGAAAACAATTGTGTTCAAGAGATTTCTCACTAAATTTTATCAAATTGTGTCGCAAGCTTTTCCTCTTCTAGAGCTACTTCGGACTAACCCGAACAGACAGAACAAGTCCTTGTATTCAGTTCAAAGATGTATTGGTATTGGTATTGGTAGGTGTGGATGGTGACCGATGCGCTGCGACCTTATTAGATCTATTGTGCCCCATCTTCTTCTGCTTCTCGATGTGTTCTAGTTTTACAGCAGCCCCTCAAGCCTCAACACCTTCAGGAATTTGAGGATTTTAAGGGGGTCTATTCGTGGTATTTCTTCTACAGTCAGCTGGTATGATCCCAGTGTGTTCAGTCTTTCATGGTGCACAGCATAGCACTCCATCAGTATATGGTGGGGTGTTTCTGGACGTTCCTTGCAGAATCTGTAGGTGCTGTCCCCCTCTAAACCTTCCTTAGGTGTTCTTTGAGTCTGCAATTCCCCGTAAGAAATCCTGTGATTGTCTTTAGACTAGTTTTGCTGAGGTTAATCGGTGTCTTCGATCTTGCTCGGTTGAACTTTCCGAGGAGATCTTTGGCCTGCCTCAGTCCTGGAAGTCTTTGCCAGTATGTTGCTCTCATTGCTTCTTCAGCTTTATTGAGTTCTTCTTGGAAGTAAGATTTTCCAAGTCCGCAGAAAAGCTCTGGTCCGATTAGTGGCGTTGACGCACCCTTTCGTGCCAGGGTGTCTGCTTGTTCAATACCCTTCACTTCGACGTGCCCCGGCACCCAGAGGAGGATCACTTTGTTGTTCCTGCCTAGATCGTTTAGTTTGTCTAGGCATTCACAAACCATCTTTGAGTTGATGTTATAAGAACTCTACGATTTGATGGCTGCTTGGCTATCGGAGAGGATCGCAATTTCCTTGTTCCGCTATTTCCTATCGAGGTTGAACTGAATGCACCTTTCTATGGCGTGAATTTCCGCTTGAAAAGTACTGGGGAACTGGCCTATGGGTTCTGAGTATTTGGTACGAGGCCCAACGACTCCTGCTCCAGTTCCTTCGGGAGTTTTAGACCCGTCCGTATACCATATTATGGTATTCTTCTCCAGTACTCGAATGGATTCTATGCTCCATTCCTTCTTGGTATTTAGTTCCGTTCAAAGATGTAACTTTCTAACATAAATAAATAATCTAATTTTTAGTCGTATTTTCCTCGATAATAGTAGAATATTGCACTGTATCGAAAACCAACAGTGAAACGCGGGAGTGGTTTTTATATCCGTTTTGAACATAGACCACAATTTTCGAAATTTTTTTGAAAATTATATGATATAAAATCACTATAGATAACTAACGATAAGATGTGCATAACATTAAATATTAAAACACAACATATCATAAACCGAAACGAATGAATTACAAGGGTTCCCCATTGTTTTCCAGACATTGCAGGATTGTTGAATGAACTTCTGTTGTTGCTTTTCTAATTTGTTCTGGATTTAAGTCTGAATGCTACTGTCACTCTCTGTACCATTTCTTCTTTGGTTTGCACTGGAGTGAAATTAAAAATATTTTTTATGTGGCCCCAAATGCCCAAACATAAAAATCTGGCGTTAGACTAGGGCAAGGCTGCACAACCTTTTTAACAGTCGGGCAAAAAGGACGATTCAAAAATCACAGGCGGGCCACTGACCACTGACAGTTCAATTAAAATAATAACATAAACAGCATATTCTGCTATTTAAAGAAATACAATTGACAAAATTTAAAATCAAACTTAAAAATTGGCACAATCAATGTGATTTCTGAATTTTTTTTTGTTTCAATAATTTTCCTATATTAGGCGTCAAATGAGATTTTGACAGACACAACAATAGAATTTATTTTTTATATAAGTAATTCGGATTACAAACATATGTTGAACCGAAACTACTGACAGTTTCTGACTTTCAGACAATATTTTTTCTGAAGAGTTTTTTATTGCAGAATAATTTTGACGATTTGTGAGTTCCAACTGAATATTAGCAGGATGACTTATTATTTCAGTCAAACTGTTCGTAAAATGATTCACAAAAATTTGTCAATTTGTTTTTATACTTCGAACTCATGGAATCTGCTTTGAAACGACATTAATAAGCATCTAATTTTAGATTTCTACTTAGTACAATGGATAGTGTCGATATTGAGCTTCTCTTTCACTTCTTTGAGTGTAGGAAAGTGGGCAATATTTTCATTGGCTTAATTCATTGAAAACAGATTTAATTCAGCTTTGAATACTCTTATCAAAGTAAGCATAGTCAGAAGCGAGGTCGGAAGTGAACAACTTTTTCCTTGTAATTTGAGATTTAAAATATTGAGGTTATTGATAATGTCAACAGTAAATGCAAAATCACTCAACCAGGATTCTTTTTTCAGTAAATCAGTTTCCAAATGAAACACCCTTTCTTCTTCTGAAATTCCAACCCCTGCTCTCTCAAGGTGAAGAAATTTTTCAACATGATTCTCTTTGAAAACCATCTCACAACGCAGTACAGTTGTAACTCTACATATTCGCTGATATATTCTTCAAATAAAACCCTGAATTGACGTATGTGAATAGTCCATAATATAATCCAACTGCATGTACTTTAGACAGGCAATTTTGCTCACGCGGGCGGCGGGCCATTCAAAATTCGTTCGCGGGCCACATCGTGGCCCGCGGGCCTGAGGTTGGGCAGCCTTGGACTAGGGGATCTTGAAGGCCATCGCCAGAGACCATATCGTCCAATCCAACGATCTTAAAAATCTTCAATTGCTGGAAAACCTGATAAGTTGAATGAGCTGGCGCGCCAGTCAACTGGTACCCAGCAATGATTCAATACATTTAGTTACAAATTTTCACAAAAGTAGGACACTATTTCTCTCAGTAGTGTCAAATATGGCACTGGTTAAATTTTCATCGTAAATCTCGAAGGCAATCCGACTATTCATAAACATACAGAACACATTGAAACTGAAAGTGTGCTGAAAATTTACTTCTCTGATCTGATGTGGATTATTCAGTGCCCAAAAGTGTGAATACGTCGATTGATTATTAGTCGAGGAACTTCAGACATTTAGCTCGGACTCCGGGAAACCACCGGTTCCACCGATTTTCATAATTTTTTTTTAAATCACTTCTAAATCGAATTTGTAACAAAGTTTACCACCTGAGAACACTTGCTTTTATTTTGAAAAATTTTTTTTCGAAAGTTTTTTTTTCGAAATTTTTTTATTGTATTGTCATTTTTTTTTCAACAGTAAATTCACGTAATTGGTGTTTTTGAGGATACTGGATGTAACATTTCTGAAGAAAATTAAGGATAGACAGTAACTTATACTATATTTTCAGTTTATCATCCAAAGTCTTTTTATTTCGAAACTTATGATTTGATATCGTCAATATCGTTTTCGTTTGAGTCGCCGGCTCTAATGACCGGTGCTGCATTCATGCAGCTCGATCCGGTGGATACACCACACATTCCGGTGCAGTGTAATCCACTCTTTCTACAACCACACGCTGGAACACATCCTTTCTGGCAGTTGCAGAAAATAGTTTTCAGCATGTTTTCTGGGGCCGTTTGTTGCTGCATAGTCACAGGCTTCAGAAATTGATTATGATATCTCCAACCCCACTTCGTTGGAGATATTTTCTTCCCAATCCAAAGTTGTACCTGGAGATATACCCTCTTAAGATGCTCGACTGGTGCGTCTTCTATCGGGGGCAAAGCGTGCAACTGCGTCGCTCTGGTATTTTTAGCTGTCGCCTTGATGAAACTCTCGTACCTAGATTAAAATGAAAAAGAGGTCATTAAGAACACAATATCATCACTTTTCAAAGTCAATACCCAATATTAATACGGACTTAAATTCGTTCAGCGATTTTTCAGATTTCGGGGCTCCATACGATGCGAGAATGCATGTAATCCCCGCATCGAGGAGATTTGTGACGTCCGCATTATCCGCTTTGAATACCCCAGCTAGGGTATGAAGATCTGCTCCTCTCTTGAAGACTTTGGCTAAATTATTTTTGCCTTTATTATAAAAAGCTGATGTAGTATCATCGCATCCTGTCAGTGCGTGTATAAATAGTAAGTGTTCTTGGCAGTTAGGTTATTTGTTTTTCAAGCCATTGGAAGAGAACACTTTCTCCTCTATTTTTCCCTTGCCTGGTTTCAAATAATAAATTTCCTTATTATCAGGCGTGAGCACAGTCAGAATAATTAAAACATACCTATATGTATTCAGCTACAACATAATTTCCTCCAACAATATCAATAGCTGTAATAACGATTAATGTATCTGTATCACTTTCAGCTTGGGGGGGGGGCAAGATGTTATCTGCCGTCAGGAACTCCCTAACATCGAAATGAGGTGTAATTTATTATTGCTGTTGGTTAAAAACTTGTCTTGTGCGATTTTCAAGGATATATCCTTATCAAAAATACAATCGAAACACGGCGATTTCTTTCCATAGATTTCGTTCCATCTTCATTATAGCCATCAAAAACTACGACGACATTGTTCCCGTAATTATTTTTCAAGTATCTCACGTAAGCTCCGCAGATACTTCCAAACTTTTCCTCCGGTTGCCATTTAACACTTTGTAAAAGCATTCCTCCATCAACAATAAAGACGGGTTGTTCGATATTTTTAATATTCATTGGTATTGACGGGAACAGATCAAGAAATGTTGATTTTTTAGTTTTTCGCATTCCTGCCTTATCAGAAAGAGATAGCGGATAAGAAGCCAGCTCAAACTGCAGAGGATTTTTTAACTCTTCTTCAGATTTTTTCGAGACGCAGATCCGTTGGAACAGCATTAAAGGATCAATTGGGACAATATCATCATGGATTTTCATTTTGCTGTGTACAGCCAAGAGAGGAACGACTTCATCTTGTCTGGATAATTTGACTTCCTTAAAATGTGCTTTGTCCATTTTTCAGACCTCAAAGGCGCCACAGCAATTTATTGTCTCATCCCTTACTAATCCCGTTGCGATGGACATTATAGGACCAGTTCCCGAGAAATGATTGTGTTGGCTCAGAAATTCCTCAATTTTTTTAATATCCGAGTGGTCTCTTTTTACACGAGCATCGGTGGCAGTATGCTGAAGACTTTTGTCGAAAGATAGATTGCAGAAGTTTTCAATAGCATCGACAAAAGTTACTGTCTATTCTTCATTTTCCTCAGAAATATTACATCCAGTATCCTCAAAAACACCAATTACGTGAATTTACTGTTATAAAAAATTATAATACAATAAAAAAATTTCGAAAAAAAAACTTTCAAAAAAAAAGCAAGTGTTCTCAGGTGGTAAACTTTGTTACAAATCGATTTCGAAGCGATTAAAAAAAATCATGAAAATCGGTGGAACTTTCCCGTTAGAGTTCGAGCTTTTTGCGTGTTTTTCGTCTAAAGTTCCTCGACTATATGCCCTCTACTGAATTTTGATTCATCTGTCCAATTAATTTTCTGTAGAAACAATGGATCTTCCTGTATTCGAATTAAAATAATTTCCCAATATTCAATTCTTCGAATATTATTTCCTGGTATGAGAGCGTGGACTATTATTAACGAATAGAAATGCATTCTATGTTTTTTCAAAATGTTGTGCACAGATGTCACTGATAGACCCAAGTCTCTTGCCGCTATTCAAGGGTTGCAAGTGTCGATATTTCTCGTTGAAAGAACGGCAAGTGCGGTTCATAAATACAGAATAAATTCATCAAATCTTGATTTGAATAACTTTCAATTTCTATATTTTGTAATCTGATAAGAAGTTTTTTAAACAAAACCTTGACATTTCTCATTATCATGGCAAACTATGAAAAAACACTACTTGCTACTTTGATGCTAGTGATTAATTTCCTTCAATATCTAAGAAAAAGTCATAATTTGAAAACTATCAGACATATGTATAGGAACACATATTCAAAATAACCACAGTTATTGATTCCCAAAAAAAAGGAGTAAACTAAAAAAAATTCTGCATATCTCGAAAACGCTTGGGTATAGGATGAAGGTTGGTGAAGATAATCGTGAATTAATATAAGGAATCTGGAAAGGCAATAAAAAAATATATCTTACCATTTGAAATAACGAAGTTGATGTCCACTTCCGGTATAACGTGAAGTGCCGCCATCCTGACAATATTTTCACTGTACCCTTACCCAAGCGATAACCCCTGTATACAAATGTTCAGATAAATGTCATCTCCAAAAACGTCTATATATATATATATATATATATATATATATATATATATATATATATATATATATATATATATATATATATATATATATGATATATATGTATATATATACATATATATATATATGTATATATATATATATATATATATATATATATATATATATATATATACATACAGGGTGTATTTGGAGTTCTAAAGAAGATGACATTGATCTGAACATTTGTATATAGGGGTTATCGATGCGGAGTTAAATTCACCTTCATTTAGCGAAAATTATTGTTGATAGGTCTATAACTCAAGATCACATAATTATTGATATTTTTTTTAGAACTAGGTATAATAAGATTATATTTAATTACTAATTTAGACAATTAGGAATTCTTCCAGATGCCAAAAGATTATTAAATATGTCAATCAACTTAATCTTCGCTGACGGAATTAATTCCTCAAAAATGTTATAACCCAAACCATCCAATCCAGGTGATGAATCTTTTTAGGGTTCTGTACCCAAAGGGTAAAAACGGAACGTCTGTCTGTCTCCAGGCTGTATCTCAAGAACCGCGATAGCTAGGTAGTTGAAATTTTCACAAATTATGTGTTTCTGTTGCCGCTATAACAACAAAATAAAATAAATAATTAAGGGGGGCTCCCATACAACAAACGCGATTTTTTTGCTCGATATCACTAATGGTAACAAGTAGGCACAATGTATTCACAAAATACTCAGTTGTATTTTTACTTTAATAATAAATAATAAAATCAAAATAAATATTTTAGGGGGCTCTCATACAAAAAACGCCATTTTTTGCCTATTTTTGCTCGATATCAATAAAAGGTAACAGGTAGGCACTTGAAGTATTCAAAAAATACTTAATTGTATATTCACTTTAATAATAAATAATAAAATTAAAATAAAATAAATATTTAAGGGGGGCATAGTCAATGGTACGGAACCCTTCGTGCGCTGGTCCGACTCGCACTTGGCCGATTTTTTAGGTATCACAACGAATTCTAATTCCTTTAATGTAAAATGAGATGCAACGGTGTTGTTATATTTTATAGGTTCAGTGAATGGGCTAGGCATGGCCAAAATTTAAATTATTTTTCTGCACATTGATCTAAAAGAGGCCTTCGTATGTTGTCAGTATCTTGCCGAGAAATTTTTTTTATAGTCTTTCATGCTTTCGAAATATTTTCTGGAGATAATTTATTACTGATCACAAAGAAATATTCAACTTCCGTAGTATCGTTCTCTATTTCGCCCTCTGTTTTTTCGCTAGGATAAAATTCTCCAAAAAGGGTTTAATTTTTATGTGGATGAATATTTTCTCCTAGCATACACATCTTTTTCTGCCCTATACCCCACCAATAACAATTATATTTATTGTTCATCTTAGCATCTTGTATGTTGGAATAGTATCATAGGTCGACATTATAATACAATCTAAAAACTCATCCACTGTATTTACTTCCTTCAAATTCATATAGTTATGTACATTCATCTTAAATCTGTTCCAATTAGCAGTTTTATTATTAAATATACGTTGAGGACAGTTACGTATTTTTTCTTGTCTTTTGTATTTATTAAATTTGGTAGGAATAGGGAATCGTTATCGTTAGAACCAGTATCTTCTATCACTTTCCATGAATACAAAAGGGATATTGATAAATCTGGATCACAACCATTGGTAGATGGAGCCGTAAGTCTAGTGGACGATCCATCATTCAAAATCGGGAAAGATGAACCCATTAAAAATTCAGAAACTGTCCTACCATTTTGGTTAATGATCAAAGTTTATCCCAATAATGTTCTTGATAATTAACTCGTTTTATGTTTTTTTATTCAATGTGTCTAAATATTTCAGATACAAGCGTTATCCAGATGCTTACCGGAACCAGTAAAAGCACATGAGTTTCTCACAAAATTCAGTGCACATTTGAAGAAGGACTCTAACTTATTAGAACTGATGGAAGTTGTTGCAAGACCTACAGTTAGTTGTAGTCAATGCTCTGATGCAACAGCTGCTGTTCTGAAGAAATTGGGTCAACCTGTTATGGTAAATCTTTATTATAATACTGTGAAAATGTTACTGGAAAGAATAAGTTCTGTCATGATTGACCATGAAGCTGTTAAATTATTAATTGGATATGTAGAAGATTGCCTAAAAGCTGGAAACATAATAGAAGAAATTGGATTACACCCAGCAACTGCAGGTGATAGAGGATTGAAATTGTTGGTGATGCTTTCAGTAGTTTTTCCGTCTCATTTTCATCAACCTGATGTGCTGGAACATCTCATGGATTTACTTAAGATTGATGATGAATTCGTAGCTCCATTAGTCCTCTCAGTTTTTACCTTCTTAGGAAAATATAAATGCTTGTGTAAGTTACATAAAGTTTATTACTGATTATTTGTCAATATAATTAGATTTAAATTCGATGGACGATGAATCAACTCTGTGGTAGTTCATATTTATATTAAAAATTAAATAATAAGAAAACAACTTGTCTAAAAACCACAAAATGAAAATAACTTTTTATTCGACTAGTTTCGCCTGTTACAGCATTATCAAGACTGAATACATGTATTCAGTCTTGATAACGCTGTAACAGGCGAAACTAGTCGAATAAAAAGTTATTTTCATTTTGTGGTTTTTAGATAAGTTGTTTTCTTATTATTTAATTTTTAATATAATTAGATTTATTACATACACCATAAAATATATTACATGGTTAATGAAAATAAGAAGGGTATGTGTTGAACACCACAAGAATACCAATGGGTTTCTGAAGAATAAAACAATTCATTACCTCTACACGATCGTTAAAATAAGTTTGGGAGTGAACCATCTAGAATTTAGACTTTTAAACCTTTCAAGTTATTGGTGAACTCACAATTCATTCCATGAAATTAAACAAACATGCAATTAACTGAACAGAATATTAATGTTTATCAATTGAGTATTTCAAAAACAAACTGGTAGACATAATTAATATGTTCATGTCTTACAGAATGTTATAAAACATAAATCAGAAATAGAAAAAGGTGGATTTGTGTTACTTTACATTGATTATGTTGTATTACCTGGTACAACAATTATTCTACTTTACAATTTTTTTTGATAATTCTTAGAATTTGATTTTTTTATACTATATCTTGAGGTATATGAATGAAATGATGCCAGTTGTCAAAATTAATGGGGATTGTGTGGTTTATTTTCTATTAGGTAAGTTGTCGTTCAAGTATACTGTACAAAATTTCGTTCTTTGTACTTTATATTATATACACCTTTTGCTCTAATAAAGAAAGAGCTATTTTTTCTTAGGAAACTGCTTCTGTTTTTATCTGTCGCGGATTTTCACAATGCTGAAATACGTAAAATGTAAAATGTTCTTCAATTGATTGGGTATCAAAATTGACCAAGTAGGTTACATTATTTGTTCATCCAAAAATACATAGTCCGAAATTTCGTCATGATAAATTTATAATTTGAATGATTATGAACGCCTCAATAAGAGACTTGGTTATTGTGATTGATGTGCACTTTAATTTTATACTCTACAAACAAAATGTTAATTCAAATAGGGAATTTTTCAACTATAATAAACTCTATAGAATTTTCCCATCAGATGAATACCCATTTATCAGAAAAAAGTTATGATACTTGTTTACCTTTGATGAAAAACGGAAAAAAAATATTTTTCCAGATGATTCATTCCCACAAATTATGGACCAATTAGCACCAATATGTAAGGACTTTGCCGTAACTGGCACTCCTAAACAAGCCAAGGGGGCGATACACTGCATATTCAAAAATATGCCGAGTTTACATGATACTTTATTCCCGAGCATTCTAGAGAGTATAAAGAATAATTTAACTCCTGAATCTCCACACTATAGGACAGCAATTGTTACATTAGGCCATATTGCTTTCAATGTTCCTGAGCGATATAAAGTACAAATCAAAAACATAGTATCCAGAAAGGTGAGTTAGATAAAACAAGTATTAATGAAATGTTTGCATGTTAATTATCTGTATTACTTGAAATTAAAAAAATGAATAAATGTATTGGTTAAATATTTGTTATCACAGACATGTTGAAAGTTACTGAAAAAGTTAGAATGTTACGGGATTCGTAATAATCAATTAAAGCTTATTAAAAGCTATATCACAGGCAGAACTCAGAGGGTTGAGATAATTGCTCAGGGGGAGACATTTACTTCGGTAGAGATTCCTACAGTCAAAGGTGTTCCCCAGGGAAGCATTCTTGGTCCCATCCTATTTCTAATCTATATCAATGATTTTCCCAATCTATTCAATGAAGCAATTTATATCTTGCGATTTATACGGACGATTCGAATATCATCACAACTGCGCCGGACTTAGATCTTGCTGTGCGACTGACGGATGGGGCCCTTACGTTGGCTGGTACGTGGTGCGATAACAATTCCCTACAGTTGAATCTTAATAAGACGGAAGTAGCTTTTTTTCATACTGATGTTTCTCGTCTGCCTATCCTGATAGCATTTGGTTACAGAATACTGAGATGCAAATTCAGAAATCAGTAGAATTCTTGGGGGTTCACATTGATTCCCATCTCAAGTGGCACACTCACATAGAATATCTGAACAAAAGGCTCTGCTCTGTACTTTATTCTATAACCGCCTTAAAGCATCATGTTGCAACCGATGTTTTACGAATTATTTACTTCGCTAACTTTCAGTCCTTATTAACCTATGGCATAATATTCTGGAGCAGCAGCTCCCTCACCCGGTGTCTCTTTCTGACTCAAAAACTGGCATTACGATCGATACTCAACTTGAGGTTCAGACAATCATGCAGAGGATATTTCAAAAGTTTCAACATCTTAACTTTAACTGGGTTGTATATATTGCGCTCCTTACTCTTCTTCCACAAACACAAAAGTATTTTTGGTAGATTTCAGAACAATAATACTACAAGGAGAGTGTTTCCATATATACTACCTAGATGTTCTCTATCCCTAACAATGCACGGAAGTCTATACAAGTGTCTAAAACTATTTAATGCACTACCAAAAAGGTTTCATAGCATTGACAGCACCAGCCTCTTTAAACGAAGAATTTATAAGTTCATTTTAGAAAGCGAGCCATATGATTTGGATGAATTTTTTCATTTGTGCTCGATTAAAGATACCTGACTTGTTTCTTTTTTTCATTACTATATTGTGATAATTTTTGAAACGAATAAATTATTATTATTATTATTAATATGATATATTACAGTAACATATCTCAGGTTACAGAAATTCTAGAAAGTTGAAGATTAATTTGAACAATCAAGTCTCAAAATGTTCAATTGTCCTTGAATTTTGAAAATGAATCACTTGTTTCAGATTGTGAAAGAGTTATTAGTGAAGGAAGTTAAAGATGGCGAGTCTGATATGCACAATTCTGATATGTGGTGCAGTGAAGACGAATTGCCAGAAGATACTAGATGCAAGATTGAAGGCTTAAAATCAATGGCTCGTTGGCTTCTTGGACTCAAGCAAGATATAGCGTCTGCTCAGAAAACATTCAGAATGCTAAATGCATTCATTTTGCATAAAGGTGATCTACTTCAGTCTGGCAAGATCAGCAAGGCGGAGATGTCTTGGCTCCGATTGACAGCTGGATGTGCTATGCTTAAAGTGTGTGAGCAGAAGGGCGTTGGAGATCAGTATACCGCTGAACAATTTTACAATTTGTCCCTGTTGATGTGTGATGAGGTGAAGCAGGTAAGCATGAAATGGAAAATTCTACCATTTGAATTAATTGTTTATCATTGTTTTTGTTTCCAATGTGTTTTTATGTTTTGCACTAGATTAGTGATGGGAGCCTTGGTGCAGTTAATATCACATCAAACTTGCAAAGTTGTGGATTCAAAACCAGAGTAAAAAAAATTTCTTTAACATTTCTTTTAATTTTGATGAGTCGTTCTGTTAACAACTTTGGGGTATTCCATTTATATAATTCATGGAATTTTTCATGACTATGTGATAATTTATCATGGTGAATATAAACATTACTTAATTGATGAGAACGATTATAGAGATTCTACCCATGGATAAAAGTCCCTTTCACATCATTTAACATAATAGTGAATATCATTGTCCATTATAGGTAGAGATCAAAAGCAGTTGAACTTCTAAAAATTGTATGACTGGTCAAGATTCTTGGATTCTCCCAGTCACTTATGTCATTAGAATATATACATACCAGAGTCTTCAATTCATTCTATTTCATGTTTACATTATTACTTTTTTATATTCTGGAATTAATCAATTAGCAGTATGATTTTCAATTAAGAGATCATTGATCTGAACAAATGCTCCAATTGTTTCTCCATATTACTTGCGGTGTGAATGTGTTCCCCATAATACACTGTTGCCATTATGCACCTCATTTTGTTATGAATAATGAATGCGAAATTATTTTGTTCATATCGTTAGCAATTTATACAATCTTGTTTTGTGTTGAAAGAGTATGAAAGTTTACAAATCTGGACATCACCTCTCCTCTAATATAATTTTTTTTTAACATCGGACATTGCAAACAATTGGTAGCAGGTTAGATTATGTGATGAATAAATCTCTAAGTGAGATATGTTAGGAATATACTTGCCAATGCTTAAAAACTGTAATTTTTTATTTCGAACGCCTAACGTTAGTATAATCTGCAGTTGTCAAACATGTTGAACTAATCAGAGAATCTGATTGATAAAAAGCTAGTGAACCTCTTCTACGCTCCAAATTGAGAGTCTACTTTTTCCTTCACTTTTTTAATATATCAATATTATGGCTGTAAGGGTAAGGAATCTGTCTTCCATCTTTATTTAATCAGTTGTCACATTCAAGTATTTCTGTCCTACATTAAATGGACAAAAAAGTTCATTAAGCAGATTCTTAACTAATTTCAAATTTTTAAATATATTTTGTTGTTAAATATTTTCAATTCTCTATTTTTTAGGTTAGAGAAATTTTTGCTGGTAAATTACACAAAGGTTTGAGTAAAGGTTTACCCAGCAAATGTTTGCCTTTAGACTTCATGGGATATTATGCTCTAGCAGGTAAAGAACCAGAATCAAGATTAAGAAGTACAATTAGAGGTTACATGACCACCGATATCAACAAAAGACGAGACTACGTTAAAACACTCACAATGGGGGCTACCCAGACTGATAAGGTAATCTTAATTTTGTTAATTTAAGAAGTGATATACTTATGTTTGCAGAATTGTTTTTGAATAAGTTTTCTTTTCCAAATTGAGTTCAACATATTAATAAAAATATTTTCTTAGTGTATAAAATGCATTTTATAAATGCATAATTTGAATGGAAGAATGCTCACTGATTATGATTTAGAAAATCAATAAAGATGCATCAAATAAAGAAAAAAAATGAACTAATGAACTATAAACATTTTTTGAAACATTTTGTAATTTTGAACACAAATTGAACAACGAAGAAAAATTATGAAAATAGTCTATTATTTAGGTGTTAATTATCAAGTTTCTCATAAAATGAGTGTTGAACGAATTTTGCTTTTGTGAATTAAAATGTTATTGAAAACCAAAGTTTAACCAACTGCAGCATTTAAAAATAAAAATTAAATTATATGCTTATTAGAATATATAGTAGTGTTGACAATTCAGATAACTGAAAACTTGTAGATTTGTAAATATATATATATATATATATATATATATATATATATATATATATATATATATATATATATATATATACAGGGTCACTCACGGTGGATGGTAGGTTAGACGTTTACTGAGAACGGGACATGAGATTATTCTGAAAATTTGGTTTCATGGGTAATATTGATTTTGCTCTATCGATCTAAAATAATAGTGGCGCTGCGGCGTTGCCGCTTATACTAAAAAGTAGCAGCAACTATGAAATTTCAAATGAGACACCCTATATATTATTTCATTTTTTGCTTCTCTACCACTTTCCAATTGTTTTTGTATGATACTTCCCTATACCTATCTCCAGAGGTTTTCGAGAAATTAAATGGTTTCCTTATTTTTTTGTGCAAAACATAGCTTCAATTAAATGTTCATTACTAAGGTATTCAGATTCGTAGGACGCTGAAATTTTAGGTGTAGTTTACCAAGTTCCGACGTATTAGGAATATTCTAAGGACTTTGTTCTCCATTATACAGGGTCCTTCAAGATTTGCGATTTTAACGATAAATACAAAAATAGTAAAAAGTGCATTTTTTCAAATGTAATACCCTGTATATTATTAAATATCTCGAAAGAAAATTGAAATTTCTTTCAAATTATATATCATGTTCCTATACCTAAAAAGTCAGGTTTCTGAAATAAAAGCAAGTTTCTATAAAAATCGGATTATTTAGCCATATTTTGTATTAGGTAGGTATGATATGTCAAGAAAGATGTCATTATGAAAATTTGACAATTAGTCCATCTACAATAAGACGTTCGCGCGTTCATTAACGATAATTTGATTTGAAAACAATCAAAATGGAAGGCAATAACTATTCTCATGAAGTTTTGATGAAGTTATTTATTGTACATGGTCAATGTGACTAAATAATTGCAAGAACATGCAGAAAATTCAATAAAATGTATGCCTATTGACAACCAATAAACGAGAGAAAATTTCTACGTTTACAAAATAATTTTATCACTTATGGGTCAATACTGAAAGCGAAACGAAATTTACTAAACTAATAAAAAACAATTTGCGTTACGTAAAATAACATAACATAAGTGATAAAATATACATATTATTTTCTGCATGTTCTTGCTATTATTTAGTCACATTGAATATGTACAATAAATAACTTCATCAAAACTTCATGAGAATAGTTATTGCCTTCCATTTTGATTGTTTTCAAATCAAATGTTCGTTAATGAACGCGCGAACGTTTTATTGTTGATGAACTAATTGTCAAATTTTCATAAAGACATCTTTCTTGACATATCATAGCTACCTAATACAAAATATGGCTAAATAATCCGATTTTTATAGAAACTTGCTTTTATTTCGGAAACCTGACTTTTTAGGTATAAGAAATTTCAATTTTCTTTCGGGATATTTAATGATATACAGGGTATTATATTTGAAAAAATGCACTTTTTACTATTTTTGTATTTATCGTTAAAATCGCAAATTTTGAAGGACCCTGTATAATGGAGAACAAAGTCCTTAGAATATTCCTAATACGTCGGAATTTGGTAAACTACACCTAAAATTTCAGCGTCCTACGAATCTGAATACCTTAGTAATGAACATTTAATTGAAGCTATGAGTATATAGGCTAGGCCGGTTCAACCGCACTTTGGGTCATTTTTACATGTAAATTCCCATAAGGAAATCTAAGGTCGAAAGTACCGAAAATGGTTCCATTGCACATGCGCACTGAGTCGAACCAAGAAGTCTTAAACTGAAGAGCTGAAAGAAGTGTACATCAATGACCGGAAGAGATAGTAGGAAAAAAAAATCTTCGTATGAAAGAAGTGACATGTATGAGAAAGAAGAAGAAGAAAAATGGTTGTAATTAGTGCCGTAAATGCTCTCTGGAAGGAGCGTGCGTGATCAGGATATCAGGAGAGCGAAGAGGTATGCGTCGTGAATTTCTGCTCCGAAATGTCAGTTCTACGCATGCGCTACTAACTTGAAATATATGTATGAGAATTCGTATGGGGGCCCTAGCGGAAATATTAATAATTGAAAAAAGCTGTGTCGATGTCTGGGATTCGAACCGCAGAATTACTGCACCAGAGTCTAGTACTCAGACCGGTCGTGCGTCAACCCATAGTTATAATTAGGATTAAGCGAGTGATATAACTAACTTGCGCAGAGGATTCCATAACGTTAATTTTGAATCATAGATATCTTAGGTATGTCATACGTCATCCGATATGTGAGGGGCCCTCGGGTGTCTTCATGGGTGGCACCGGAGGCTCCAGGATTCTTCATGTGGGCCCTACAGGAGTCTTAATGTGTGTTCAGTAGATTATATGATATATAGAACCGTAGGGGAACTGAAATTTTTTGGTATATAGGAGACCGTCTTCGTAGATTTGGATATTAAATTACATACATAGTTATTTTAAAAAATGGTTATTTTCTTAAAAATTCATTTCCATTTTGATATATCAAATATAATCGCGTTCGAGCGAAAAGAGAATGAGTCAATATCAGCCGAGACGAACGTAGAATTATTGAAGTCAGCAGAAATATTGCATCATCAATTTGACCTAGAGACACATCTCGATGTCCCTCTAGATCGAGCGGAACGGAATTCGCTGATGTATTCATATTAGTACAGAGATTTACAAAGTATTCATTCAACTCTTTAAATAGTTATTTCATATTTTGGAATAAAATAATTTATATAATATACAGGATGTGTCCACAAATTTCAAATGTAGGTTTATATATATGCTCAGAATTATATGACGTCATTTAAATAATGTACAGGGTGTGTTCACATATTTCAAATGTGTAATAAACAGTTATTACGTATTTTTCAATGAATAATTTATTTATATAAACAATGATTTTCACGATTTTACTAAAAATCCCTTTTTCACGGAAAAATTAGTTTCCAAACGAATGTTATCATAATGTTATCATAAATCGAACGATACAATATCTATTTCTCCGTAGAAATAACATCGAGATAACAAAATTGCTGACCCCAACTACATTTTTCTAATAAATATATTTCACTATACGGTATCCTGATTTACATTCATTCGACATCGTTCAGTGATCAATAGAATTTCTATTTAAAATAACGATTTCTTACCGAATGGAAATTACGTATACTCTAGTTTATACAATATTCACACATCAATAAAACATCCATTGATCAAGTGAAAATATCTTATATACAAGTTACTCATCAATAGAAGACCTATTTTAAAAGTACGATTTCTGGTTCAAGTGAAAAAATAACTACCATCGATCACACATCAATACCAAATCTATTGTAGCAGAACCTAAAATAACATATAATCACGTAAGATTTTCGAATGATTCCTATGAGAACATTTTTTTCTATTTTATATTTCTAAAGTGGTCCATACATAGTCAATCTTGATCAGGACCGGATTTACGTTTAGAGTTTTTCTTAGAAAATATTAACTCAAGTAATTTTTTCGAATTCAATCGAGATTGACTGTGTATGATCCCCCTTAAAACAACAAAGGAACATGTTTATTCAACATTTTCTGACCGCTAAACACGAGGAGACCACGTAGTATTTTTACCTAAGAGAGTGACTGAGAAATACAAGCCTCATATAAAAGAAATAATATCAGGAGAATATTCACTGGTATCGAAGGGAACCTTGGAAACAGGAAAATCTAATCCAACTTCAATCTTTACTCTCATTAAAAAACTAGTTCAATATTATATATATGAAATTTCTCAAAAAAAAAAATAAACAGACTGTTCTTATACCCTAACTAGGATGAGTAACAATTTATAGAAAAATACAAAAACTCATAATTATAACGATAAAGTCTTTACAGAGGATACCGTTTAACTCATATATGAAATTTTAGAAAAAATAAAAAGTCTCTTGTATTTTGTTATACAGAAGAAATAACAGGGATTTTCTACACTTCATTGATCACAGTTGTAACAGAGTTCTTTATTTCGATGAGGGTAGAATGTTTTTATAAATTTTTGTGTGACTACCAGATTCCTAAAAATACTTTTTTTCATAGAAAAATAAATTTCCGATTCATAAATGAATAATTCATTTATTCAATATACAAGGTCTTCATTAAGATTTTTTTTCAAAATTCTAATGTTAGATAAATAGGTATTACGTAATGTTTTTCCCTGGATTGATGGTGGTGACAGATGTAAATCTTAAATCCAAGATGAGGTTGAACTATGATAAAAATCCAAGGTGGTTGACCTATGCTCCTAACTCTATGTTCCAGGAGGATTTGGATATCATTTGACTTATATGAAATTTAAGAAAAAATAAACAGTCACTTGTATTTGTTATACAAAAACTCTAACTTTTTAAAAATATAACATATTAAATTATCCTTTGAAAATTAATAGTAATATGAAAGAAATATCGAGTATAGATTTTTTCAGAGACCAAACTAGTGTATTATCTAATAGAAAAATTCTCAGAAAAATAACAGAGTGGTAGATCCTATGAAAATAAATATTTATCTTAGTGAAATACCTATAGATTTTTCAGTCACAACAAGGGAGGGTATCAATTAATAGAAAAAATATAACTCAAAAACTCATAAATATAAGGATGAAGTCTTTACAGAGAATATCGTTTGACTTATATGAAATTTAATGGGTTATCAGTGTACTTCCTATTTCATGTTTTCGAAGATGAATAGGTATTTAAAAATTATTATAACATTGAATTACTCTAATATTCGAAGGATGTATGAATATAGTTATATTTAGGGGATTTATGATTATTCGATTCAAAAATGTTTCACTCATAATTATTACAACAATCTCCTCAATTTCCTGGTATATTTATCCTACGTACCTACCCTTTAATATTGTTATTCTTGATTCATAAATGAATAATTTATTTATCAAATGTACAGGAGTGTCCACCGAATGAAAATTTCGAAAGTTGAACAGATAGTTATTAGGTATTCTTTTATGAATAATTTGACCCCATACATAAATGTTTTTCATGATTCATAAATGAATAATTTATTTATTCAATGTACAGGGGTGTCTACCGACTAAAGTTCCAAATGTGTTATTATATAGTTATTACATATTTTTCAACGAATAATTTATATAGTTAATGTACAGGTTGTGCATCCAGAATATTTAAAAAAATTCAAATGTCAGATAGATAGGTATTACGTAATATTTATCGAATAAATGTTGTAAGGTATAGAAACATCAGATTTTATTTCTCACTGAATTCAAATTATTTTAAAGCTTTCATTAACGTCCGTTTGTCAATCATGATAAAGAAACATTAGGAAAGGATACAAAAACTCATAATTTTAGTTAAATATTTCTTCAATTTTTCATTCTTATTCCATACCTAGTTTACATCTTAAACAATTAAATTGATTGGTAGGAGATCCATCGAAGTGGATAAAACATAGTAAATGTGTTAATATTTTTAAAGAGTTACATAAAGGAAATGGTAGCTTGTGATAAATCAATAAAAGTTCATAAGACTTCAGTTTCTTAACCAAGTAATCTGCAGGAAAATTAACTAACTTTTTGTACCGCTCTTCATAATCGATTGAGTTGGCGCATATAATCAAAACCCTCATAAATAATGTCTTTAACTGTAATAGTAACGTCAGTATCCCAAAAATAGTTTTAATTTTTCCATTTATATCATTTAACAAATATTCTAATATTTGTTTCAATCTTTCAATATTTTCATTGAGCTCCACAACTACATCTCAACATAAAGAATATCAAAATTTGAATGATATATTATAATACCCCATTTATCATGATTTGTCATAATGAACCAATAGTAAATATTTTCAATCAGGTATAAAACTTCGATGAAGTTCATCCAAAATAGTAGGTGACAGATGACGTATTCTTTGAATCTAAAATGATAGATCTATTCTCCTAACTCTGTGTTCTAAATCCAATATTGGTGGTGTCAGATCTAGACCATGAATCCCAGATGGAGACTGATATATGACAGATCTATACTATAAATCCAAGGTGGCGGATCTATATTCCTTACTCTATGTTCCTGGAGGTTTTTGATATCATTTGACTTATATGGCATTTAAGAAAAAAAATAAACAGTCACTTATATTTGTTAAAAAAAAATCCTACTGACAGAAGATATAACATGTTGAAATATCCTATGAAAACTAATATTCATATGAGGAAAATATCGAGTATTAATTTGTTTTCAGAGAACAAACTAGAGTGTGTATCATCTAATAGAAAAATATGATTAAAAATTCATAAATATATTGTTGTTATACAGAAATTCTCAGAAAAAATAACAGAGTGAAATATCCTATGAAAATAAATATTTATATGTGTGAAATATCGAGTTCAGATTTTTCCATTCATATTCATAAAAGGATATGACATCATTACAGCTAACTCTCATGTAGGGCTGAAGTCCCGAGCTGAACTCAAACCATTCTCCACTAGAAATATTCCACTCTGAAATCCACAATTTGAAATGAAATTCTTTTCATTTTTCGATTTCTCATCGTCGACATATAAAATTCTGTCCGATTCTTCATCGATAAAACCACTGTCTTGGAACATGTTGCTACTTCAAACTTCAATACTCAACTAAATATAAGTCATGTTTTTCAATGTACAGTAAATTTCCTATACTTAGATATAATTATAGAAAAAAGGTTCGTGAATATTTGAAAAAATTATTTCCTATATCTTTCCAACCATAAATTATTTAATAAATTGAAATGAGTGAGAAATTGAATTGAACAAGAGATATTGTTGGTTACATAAATCAATAAATTACCTTCACTATTTCAGATTTAGCTACTATATCTGTTGGTAGAAATCTTGGCGTAGAAACTATCTTCCAATGTTTCGGTTCAAACGGAAAACTAACTTCATCACCTTAGTAGATAGGCTAGACCGATTCAACCCCACTTTTAGTCATTTTTACATGTAAATTCCCATAAGGAAATCTAAAGATCCAAATTGTCGAAAATGGTTCCCTTTAGACATGCGCACTATGTCGGATTTCAACGGAGTGGAAATGACTCATTGTATATCAGGGTCAATGACCTTTAGGTCGACGGAGACTCGATCAACGTAGCTCGCTGTCCGCGCTCTGGTGCAGGTTGAGACTTGTCCGCGACAGGTCGAGACTTGCTTCGTATGTAAATGAGTCAAATCATTGGTACAGGTGTGACGTCATAACAATCGCAACCTCTATAAACTGAAGACTTCCTCCTTCACTCTGTATGTCAACCATCTTCCAAGATGGCGGATCACTGCATTATCGTAATTAGGAACCTGACCGATAGGGGGGCATTTCAAGATGGTGGAACACGGTATTATTGTAATTCGAAACCTGACCAACAGAGGACGTTCTGACAGATCACAGTATCTCGTAATTCAGAACCAAACCAACAGAGGGCGTTCCAAGATGGGTTAACAGGTCCGACGGGTTCATCGGTTTCGTTAACGGGTTCAACGGGGTTCATCAGGTCCAACGGCTTCATCGGGTCCGTTCCGAACGGGTCCGTTAACGGACTCGTTGGGACCCGTCCGGACCCGTTTGGGAACGGACCTGCACCAGAGCGCGGACAGCGAGCTACGTTGATCGAGTCTCCGTCGACCTAAAGGTCATTGACCCTGATATACAATGAGTCATTTCCACTCCGTTGAAATCCGACATAGTGCACATGTCTAAAGGGAACCATTTTCGACAATTTGGATCTTTAGATTTCCTTATGGGAATTTACATGTAAAAATGACTAAAAGTGGGGTTGAATCGGTCTAGCCTATCTACTAAGGTGATGAAGTTAGTTTTCCGTTTGAACCGAAACATTGGAAGATAGTTTCTACGCCAAGATTTCTACCAACAGATATAGTAGCTAAATCTGAAATAGTGAAGGTAATTTATTGATTTATGTAACCAACAATATCTCTTGTTCAATTCAATTTCTCACTCATTTCAATTTATTAAATAATTTATGGTTGGAAAGATATAGGAAATAATTTTTTCAAATATTCACGAACCTTTTTTCTATAATTATATCTAAGTATAGGAAATTTACTGTACATTGAAAAACATGACTTATATTTAGTTGAGTATTGAAGTTTGAAAGTAGCAACATGTTCCAAGACAGTGGTTTTATCGATGAAGAATCGGACAGAATTTTATATGTCGACGATGAGAAATCGAAAAATGAAAAGAATTTCATTTCAAATTGTGGATTTCAGGAGTGGAATATTTCTAGTGGAGAATGGTTTGAGTTCAGCTCGGGACTTTCAGCCTACATGAGAGTTAGCTGTAATGATGTCATATCCTTTTATGGAATTATGAATGGAAAAATCTGAACTCGATAATTTCACACATATAAATATTTATTTTCATAGGATATTTCACTCTGTTATTTTTTCTGAGAATTTCTGTTATAACAACAATATATTTATGAATTTTAATCATATTTTTCTATTAGATGATACACACTCTAGTTTGTTCTCTGAAAAAAAAATTAATACTCGATATTTTCCTCATATGAATATTAGTTTTCATAGGATATTTTCAACATGTTATATCTTCTGTCAGTAGGATTTTTTTTTAATAAATATAAGTGAACTGTTTATTTTTTTTCTTAAATGTCATATAAGTCAAATGATATCAAAAACCTCCAGGAACATAGAGTAAGGAATATAGATCCGCCACTTGATTTTATAGTATAAGATCTGTCATATATCAGGTCTCCATCTGGGATTCAATGGTCTAGATCTGACACCACCAATATTGGATTTAGACATAGAGTTAGGAGAATAGATCTATCATTTTAGATTTAAAGAATACGTCATCTGTCACCTACTATCTTGGAATGAACTTCATCGAAGTTTTATACCTGATTGAAAATATTTACTATTGGTTCATTATGACAAATCATGATAAATGGGGGTATTATGATATATCATTCAAATTTTTGATATTCTTTATGTTGAGATGTAGTTGTTGGAGCTCAAATGAAAATATTGGAAAAGATTGAAACAAATATTAGAATATTTGTTAAATGATATAAATGGAAAAATTAAAAAACTATTTTTGGGATACTGACGTTTACTATTACAGTTAAAGACATTATTTATGAGGGTTTTGATTATATGCGCCAACTCAATCGATTTATGAAGAGCGGGTACAAAAAGTAGTTATTTTTCCTGCAGATTACTTGTTAAGAAACTGAAGTCTTATGAACTTTTATTGATTTATCAACAAGCTACCATTTCCTTTATGTAACTCTTTAAAAATATTAACACATTTACTATGTTTTATCCACTTCGATGGATCTCCTACCAATCAATTTAATTGTTTAAGAAATGTAAACTAGGTATGGAATAAGAATGAAAAATTGAAGAAATATTTAACTAAAATTATGAGTTTTGTATCCTTTCCTAATGTTTCTTTATCATGATTGACAAACGGACGTTAATGAAAGCTTTAAAAATAATTTGAATTCAGTGAGAAATAAAATTGATGTTTCTATACCTTACAACATTTATTCGATAAATATTACGTAATACCTATCTATCTGACATTTGAATTTTTTAATATTCTGGATGCACAACCTGTACATTAACTATATAAATTATTCGTGAAAAATATGTAATAACTATATAATAACACATTTGGAACTTTAGTCGGTAGACACCCCTGTACATTGAATAAATAAATTATTCATTTATGAATCATGAAAAACATTTTATGTATGGGGTCAAATTATTCATAAAAGAATACCTAATAAACTATCTGTTCAACTTTCGAAATTTTCATTCGGTGGACACTCTGTACATTTGATAAATTAAATTATTCATTTATGAATCAAGAATAACAATATTAAAGGTAGGTACGTAGGATAATATACCAGGAAATTGAGGAGATTGTTGTAATAATTATGAGTGAAACATTTTTGAATCGAATAATCATAAATCCCCTAAATATAACTATATTCATACATCCTTCGAATATTAGAGTAATTCAATGTTATAATAATTTTTAAATACCTATTCATCTTCGAAAACATGAAATAGGAAGTACACTGATAACCCATTAAATTTCATATAAGTCAAGATATTTCTCTGTAAAGACTTTCATCCTTATATTTATGAGTTTTTGAGTTATATTTTTCTATTAATTGATACCCTCCCCTGTTGTGACTGAAAAATCTATAGGTATTTCACTAAGATAAATATTTATTTTTCATAGGATCTACCACTCTGTTATTTTTTCTGAGAAATTTTTCTATTAGATAATACACTAGTTTGGTCTCTGAAAAAAATCTATACTCGATATTTCTTTCATATTACTATTAATTTTCAAAGGATAATTTAATATGTTATATTTTTAAAAAGTTAGAGTTTTTGTATAACAAATACAAGTGACTGTTTATTTTTTCTTAAATTTCATATAAGTCAAATGATATCCAAATCCTCCTGGAACATAGATTAGGAGCATAGCGTCAACCACCTTGGATTTTTATCATAGTTCAACCTCATCTTGGATTTAAGATTTTACATCTGTCACCACCATCAATCCAGGGAAAAACATTACGTAATACCTATTTATCTAACATTAGAATTTTGAAAAAAAATCTTAATGAAGACCTTGTATATTGAATAAATGAATTATTCATTTATGAATCGGAAATTTATTTTTCTATGAAAAAAGTATTTTTAGGAATCTGGTAGTCACACAAAAATTTATAAAAACATTCTACCCTCATCGAAATAAAGAACTCTGTTACAACTGTGATCAATGAAGTGTAGAAAATCCCTGTTATTTCTTCTGTATAACAAAATACCAAGAGACTTTTTATTTTTTCTAAAATTTCATATATGAGTTAAACGGTATCCTCTGTAAAGACTTTATCGTTATAATTATGAGGTTTTTGTATTTTTCTATAAATTGTTACTCATCCTAGTTAGGGTATAAGAACAGTCTGTTTATTTTTTTTTTTGAGAAATTTCATATATATAATATTGAACTATTTTTTTAATGAGAGTAAAGATTGAAGTTGGATTAGATTTTCCTGTTTCCAAGGTTCCCTTCGATACCAGTGAATATTCTCCTAGATTATTATTTCTTTATAATGAGGCTTGTATTTCTCAGTCACTCTCTTAGGTTAAAAATACTACGTGGTACTCCTCGTGTTTAGCGGTCAGAAAAATGTTGAATAAAACATGTTCCTTTGTTGTTTTAAGGGGGATCATACACAGTCAATCTCGATTGAATTCGAAAAAATTACTATGAGTTAATATTTTCTAGAAAAACTCTAAAAACGTAAATCCGTCCTGATCAAGATTGACTATGTATGGACCCACTTTTAGAAATATAAAATAGAAAAAAAATGTTCTCATAGGAATCATTCGAAAATCTTACGTGATCTATATGTTATTTTAGGTTCTGCTACAATAGATTTGGTATTGATGTGTGATCGGATGGTAGTTATTTTTCACTTTTTGAACCAGAAAAATTCGTACTTTTTTTAAAATAGGTCTTCTATTGATGAGTAAACTTGTATATAAGATATTTTCACTTGATCAATGGATGTTTATTGATGTGTGAATTATTGTATAAACTAGAGTATACGTAATTTCCATTCGGTAAGAAATCGTTATTTTAAATAGAAATTCTATTGATCACTGAACGATGTCGAATGAATGTAAATCAGGATACCGTATAGTGAAATATATTTATTAGAAAAATGTAGTTGGGGTCAGCAATTTTGTTATCTCGATGTTATTTCTACGGAGAAATAGATATTGTATCGTTTCGATTTATGATAACAGTTTATGATAACATTCGTTTGGAAACTAAATTTTTCCGTGAAAAAGGGATTTTTAGTAAAATACCGTTGAAAATCATTGTTTATATAAATAAATTTCATTCCATTTGAAAAAATACGTAATAACTGTTTATTACAAATTTGAAATATGGTGAACACACCCTGTACATTATTTAAATGACGTCACTTATAATTCTGAGCATATATATAAACCTACATTTGAATTCAGTGGACACATACCTGTATTATTATATAAATTATTTTATTCCAAAATATGAAATAACTATCTTAAAGAGTTGAATGAATACTTTTTAATCTCTGTTCACTAATATGAATACATCAGACGAATTCCGTTCCGCTCGATCTAGAGGGACATCGAGATGGTTTCTCTTAGGTCAACATTTGATGATGCCAATATTTCTTGCGACTTCAATATTCTACGTTTCGTCTCAGCTGATATTGA
>JARQZK010002278.1:235000-265945 GCA_030704885.1 Cynegetis impunctata | reverse complement strand
ATTGAATTTAACCTCGCTTCTAAATGATCGTCAAATCCTAGAAGTTCCATACTTCATATTCGGGACTAGGAGTTTGAAATTACTTCAAAAATATTCCTGGAGCGACATGATGTAGTGACTGACTAAGATAGAACTTTTTTTTCAGCATTGTTCGTGATATCTTCTGGAATTTCAATCAACATCAATAGCAAACCACGAGAAATATCCGGAGGAATAACTATAATTGATCAACTCAAAGATGACCCAGAGAAACGTAATTCTATACCTTTCGCCGACAGGCAGAAGCTTCTATCACCTTACGTAGATTATTATATTTCTCGAAATTCAAGTGCTGTTAATCTAGATAATCCAAATTTGAGAAGATATGACGTGTATGAACTGAAAAGATTTGATCCCACTATTCGACCGTCTTTCAATTATGATTATTTAACGGACAAAAAAAATGTGTTCACACCATTTCTCAAAACGAATGCTCTTCCAGGAGATTTCATGCCGGTAGTAAGAAAACAAAAACAACAACCTGATTTCAGTGCGATCTATGGTAAATTATGGGTTTTGAAATCCAGGCAAGAAAGATTACCAGCTAATCCAGTCGTGCATGACAATTCAGAAAACTATTATATACAAAAACCAGACCTTCCTTCGAGGCAAATATTACGAAAGCAAAAAACCTCCCCTATAACGAACATCGATATTCCACCAATAATAACAGGAGGAATTCGCGAAAACAATTTTGTACAAGGAACAAATTTCTCACCCCTTACAACAGAATCTCATGATATTCAGAACGACGTTAGGACTTTCATCAATAAACAAGTTGTAATAGATTTAAAACCGAATCCATACCTTCAAAGATACCAAGTAAAACCAATACGTTATCATAGACCAATTTTAAGTCTCCAAAGGACTCCAATTTATTATCCTGAAGAACAAGTACAAAGAACTGTTTTATTAGCACAATCGAGACCTATTAAGGAACAAAAACAACGGTCCTTCCCCATCGTTGAAGAAAATTACGTGGCTCAAAAATATATCAGTCGTCCAAAATTTCAGAATTCAAAAGAAACAGATTTTCGTCAACCGGATAGGTTTCTATCGAACTACTTTAAATATGAACCAATTCGTTTTATTCAACTATCAACTCCATCATCTATACCAAAGTTAACTGAAAATGTCAATATTGGTCATCGTTTAGAAATTGATAAATCTAATTCACTCAGCGTTGTTCTGAAACAATTGCAAGATGCAAATGCCCTTCCACAATCATTAACTGCTGATAATATAGATAACAGTATCAGAACGCTAGCAAAAATATTGGACTCCTTGAAGAACCACAGAAAAATTTTGAAACCAATCGTGGTATCAGATATAAATGGAAACCATAATATCAGCGCATTGAGTACTGTGAACTATAATTTAAAAAAACCTGACTACACCGAATTTCCTGAACACTTTCAAACCGAACTTGTGCGACCGGAAACAAATGATTATCCTGAAGATACCGTAGAAGGAGGTACACCTGGTATGCCAGGTGTCGATTATCCAGCTCTCAATTCTATTCCCCCTACTAGCTTTGACTGCAAAACACAGAGATACAAAGGATTTTTTGCTGATCCAGATACGAATTGTCAAGTGAGTATCATTATTTTCATGACATCAAATTTCTAGTTTTTTTTATGAAATTATTGGTGTATAACATAAAGCCTCAAAGCGAATGCTTTCGGAAGCGATTTTAGCAGATCTAGATTAAATTATATGTATATGTATATATATATATATATATATATATATATATATATATATATATATATATATATTAATATATATATTTTTATATATATATATATATATATATATATATATATATATATATATATATATATATATATATATATTATAATTATTAATTTTTTAATACTGTGCTAATATATATATATTAATAGGTTTTCAATGTCGGAATCGCCTAGTTTTACACCAATGATTACTCTGTTTATCTTTGCCGCAAGCTTTTCGGATTTTATGTTTAATCCTTCTTCAGGGCGTCTAACAAAATATACAAAGAACATTTTCACAAATATATGAACCAACAATATGTATATTAATTTCACCAACTTTAAGGAGCTCAACTTACTGAAATATTGAGGTTTTAGGTATCAGTTATACATTGTCAACATTGAAAACTTCCAAGCAAACGCTCTGCATGTAAACAAATTCACTTAACAATCAAAAACTTGAACAATTAAAAACTTCGCATCAACACAAACAGACTATCAAAACGGGGCGCTTTTACCTGAATTAAAATTGTTCTAAAACAAAATGAAATCTGATTAAAAATGGGTCAATATACTAAAATGTATAAGTTTCACTGACCGTACACAGAATGATCTAAAATAAAAAATTTAAAAATATAAGACAAGGTACCAATGTGTGTATATAGGAACTGTGATGGTTTACGTCATTATCGCAATTATTTTAACCAGACGCTTTTCTTCATTCATCTACAGGTCCGTCGTAAAATTTTCTTCATTCCGGTTGGATCAATAAATACGTATAAATACTACTTAAGTTTTGTGTATCAGATTTTTTATTTATTGCGTTATCTTCCTTGTTTATGTGAATCATTTCAAGTACAATTCTTTTTATTATATTTAGTCTGTCTATCCATAATTTGTACATTTTCAAAAAAGAAATCTATGGATCTTCTCTGTAGTGCGTGAGATGTCAAGGCACACCTTATATTTTCTTTGGTGATTGTCACTTTTGTGAATCGCTATTCGCGTTTTTTAGGTAACTGTGATGTTTGCCCAATATAAGCACAGCGAACAGTCTTGACACTCTATCCCTGTAGATAACATTCAGATTGTAGTAAAATTGGGGTCTGATCTTTTAATCTATATATAGACTCTTTAATGTTTTATGATTATAAACCGCAATTTGTTTATTTCTTTCTTCTCTGAAACATTTTTTGATTTTATATGTGAGTTCCTGTAATATTATCCATTACTTTCCAAATTTTAACTCTTTTTCACCTTGCATCACACCAACTCGTCTAGGTCTAGATTGTATATCAACATCTCTCTGATTATTCATTGGTGAATTAAGTAACTTAGAAATCATCCTCTTCGGGTAACCATTTTCTAACAAAATGCCAAATAATTTGTTCATGGATCCTTTTAAAAACCGTGGGTGGCAGATCTTACTCACTCTGTTTTTCATTTCTTTTATACAGTTAGTTTTTACTTGTATAGGGTGGTCCGACTTAAAATGAAGTAATTTGCAACCTTCATCAATAACTTTGAACTGCAAGAAGGTTATGTGCTGATTTCATTGGATGTAATGAATCTTTTTGGCAATTTGAGTGAGGATCTTATAGTTGATTCCCTAGACAAAAAATGGTATAATATCACCACAAATTGCGACATTCCGAAAGATCTATTTTTACAGATAATAAGGTTCATATTGCATAACAATTATTTTTCATTTCAAAATGAATTTTATGTCCAGACTTTTGGTTGTGCTATGGGCTCAAAAATTAGTCCCATATTAGCCCAATATGTTATGGACTGTGCATTGGATGAGTGCATCTCGAAACTCTCATATAAAATAGCATTTATTAAGAAGTTCGTAGATGATCTCATTCTAGCTATACCCAGAGACAAGGTTGATAGTATAGTAGAACAATTTAACAAATATAACATACATATACAATATACTATAGGTTTTTTGATACCAGACTCCATAGAATAGACAATAAAATATATCTAGATTGGCACAGAAAACCAACAGCATCGGACAAGTTAGTTCATTTTAAGTCGGACCACCCTATACAAGTAAAAATTAACTGTATAAAAGAAATGAAAAACAGAGTGAGTAAGATCTGCCACCCACGGTTTTTAAAAGGATCCATGAACAAATTATTTGGCATTTTATTAGAAAATGGTTACCCGAAGAGGATGATTTCTAAGTTACTTAATTCACCAATGAATAATCAGAGAGATGTTGATATACAATCTAGACCTAGACGAGTTGGTGTGATGCAAGGTGAAAAAGAGTTAAAATTTGGAAGTATGATAAATATTACAGACTCAACATATAAAATCAAAAAATGTTTCAGAGAAGAAGAAATAAAAATTGCGGTTTATAATCATAAAACATTAAAGAGTCTATATAGTAGATTAAAAGATCAGACCCCAATTTTACTACAATCTAATGTTATCTACAGGATAGAGTGTCAAGACTGTTCGCGTGCTTATATTGGGCAAACATCACAGTTACTAAAAAACCGAATAGCGATTCACAAAAGTGACATCACCAAAGAAAATATAAGGTGTGCCTTGACATCTCACGCACTACAGAAAGACCATAGATTTCTTTTTGAAAATGTACAAATTATGGATAGACAGACTAAATATAATAAAAGAATTGTACTTGAAATGATTCACATAAACAAGGAAGATAACGCAATAAATAAAAAATCTGATACACAAAACTTAAGTAGTATTTATACGTATTTATTGATCCAACCGAATAAAGAAAAATTTTACGACGGACCTGTAGATGAATGAAGAAAAGCGTCTGGTTAAAATAATTGCGATAACGTAAACCATACAGTTCCTATATACACACATTGGTACCTTGTCTTATATTCTTAATTTATTATTTTTATCATTCTGTGTACGGTCAGTGAAATTATATTTTAGTATATGACTCATTTTATCAGATTTCATTTTGTTTTAGAAAATTTTAATTCAGGTAAAAGCCCCCGTTTTGATAGTTGTTGTGTTGATGCGAAGTTTTAATTGTTCAAGTTTTGATTGTTAAGTGAATTTGTTTACATGCAGCGTTTGCTTGGAAGTTTCAATGTTGACAAATGTAATAACACCTAAACCTCAATATTTCAGTAAGTTGAGCTCCTTAAGTTGTAAAATTAATATAATATTGTTGGTTCATTATTTGTGAAAATGTTCTTTGTATATTTTGTAGACGCCCTGAAGAAGGATTAAGATAAACAGAGTATCATTGGTGTAAACTAGGCCGATTCCCTTAGAAATTGAAACCTTTTAATTGTGCGACCATTATAGATATTAATCATTATATATATATATATATATATATATATATATATATATATATATATATATATATATATATATATATATATGTATGTATATTATAGTAGTTTTAATTTCTATTGGTTAATAGCTACCCGGTTTCGCGAAAGTTACTTCGCATCTTCAGGCTCAGAGGGCTGCAAAAGACATTTTCAAAAATGAAGAGTAATGCAAAATACAATTTCTCATGACTTACAGTAGAACACAGGGGCCAGCTTTTAGACATGTCAAGTGAGTAGTATAGTAGTAGTATAAGTGAGTAGTATAAGATATGAGCATACCTCATATACAAAATTGCAATGTTGGTTGAATGAAATTATAGTTAGTAGACAAATACAAGCATATACAATGTTAAACACACCTTTCACCACGCGGTCAATAGTAAAGTTAAGAGATGATGAAATCTGATGAATAAGCGCATTAGACGAAGTAACTTTCGCGAAACCGGGTAGTTTTAAACCAATAAACATTAAAACTACTGTAGTTAGAAGAAAAGGTTCAAATCATTAGCAAAATTTCGCGATGTACTAACAAATTCACTTTACGGTTGTTTCGGGTTACTACTAGCCCATTATCAAAGCATTTTCAAGACTGGCACCAGTATATTAGGTTTCAAATTGAATTAAAACCTTAAATATATTTTTTTTTGGTGGAATAAACTTTTTTATCTTAAATTTTCAGGTAAAGATTTCTTGTTTTTCGTGGTGTAGAAGGATTTGCGCATATCCATATCTCTACCAGATTGAATTACATAGTTTGAGTTCATGTGTATATATGTACACTGCCATTTTAATTTAGATATACCGCTGCCATTGTAATTTCGTGTTTTTCGTGATTCTTCAGATTTTGCAAATTGAGAGGGTTGAAATTTTATGTCGATTGCTTTATTGTTGGTAAAGTGCACGTTGGAGGTAATTGAGGCTTTTCTAGCATTGTGCATCTCTACAGTTCATGTAGGTGTGTTTGTGTAGTGTGTATGACAAAACAGCCGCGGACGATCCGAACTAAAAAATCTGACTTGCCCCCTCTCTAGGCCAGAAGCTGGGTAAGCCCATGAGTCGATGAATCGGAAGAGCTGGTCCTGTAAACAGATTTCACTCCACTCAATTTTTTGTGTGGGACTTCCAGAAGAAGTATTTTGGGAAAAGCGAAGTACTCGAGAATATATGATAGTGTGCATCCAAAAAATCTGTGCTCAAATTGCACCAGACCAACTCTCAGTGTGAGCAAATTCATTTGAAGGGCGAATCGAAAAAAGAGTTTTTTATAATTGTTATGAGGAAATTCCTACTAGATTCCGAATGAAAAATATCGATTTTGATTTTTATTTTAACAGTAGATACATCCTTTTTAATTAATAGAACAACAAGACAAACAGTTCAGCCGGAAATGTCAGAATTTCATTTGAATGGTCAATAGAACGGATAAATTAAAGTTGTTCACGCCGAAAATTCAAATTCGAGTAAAAATTTGTACGTACCTATGAAAATTTTGAAGTTTTTGTCTTAGAATACGAATCCGCAATAAAAAACAGAGGGTCCCATTCAAAATTTTAGAGTTGACTCCTTCCCCCTGCTATGGTGAAGAAAATGGGAGAGATTTTAGCATAAGTGAACTTCCCCCTCAAAACCATCAACTTTTCATTCGAAACATTTTTCCGTAGTACCTATGTTTCCTTTTCGAGATTTTCAACTGATTCAACTTGAAAATTTCACCCGGTATATATATATATATATATATATATATAATTATATATATATATATATATATATATATATTATATATATATATATTATGATATATATATATATATTATATATATTATATATATATATATATATATATATATATATATATATGAATATGTAGATATATATATATATATATATATATATATTTATATATATATATATATATATATATATATATATATATATATATATATATATATATATATATATATATATAAATATATATATATATATATAATCTCTTGATAATTATTAGCAATAACAGGCTTGTTGAATCTTAAAAAACTCGATTTTATTAAAAAGTTGACGTTTCGCCACGACATTCGTGGCTTTATCAAAACTTCTTTGACATTCATTGATTTGAAAAAATTTGAATAGAAAAAGACTACTATGTTTCACTAAATTTCGGCTGTGGCCGTTCTTTGTTATTTATTACGTGCTATTCAGTCCAATATTAACATTCAAATCTGTTATTATTAGATGGTAAGGGAAATCACAGAAACCTTTACCCACGTAATGTTCGAAATAGGTTCAAATTATTTTGATTTTGAAGAGTCAAAGAATAGGGTACTATTTATCTTTTTTTCAAAAATTTCTCATTGCGGCTGTGGCCGTCTTCAGTTATTAATTACGTGCTATTTAGTCCATTAATATCAACAGACAGGTCTGCTGATATTAGATGGGAAGGGAACCACAGAAACCTTTACCCACGTAATGTACAAAATAGGTTTAAAATATTTGATTGTTGTCTTTAAAAAAACATTACACCTCTTCTGCAAAAATCTCATGTTGTTTATATTATACCCTGTAATAATTGTAATAAATCATATATAGGACAAACTTTTCAAAATTTAGAAGAAAGATTAAAAGCACACAAATATACCAGAACACAAACCACAGCACTAATAAAACATAAAAACAATGAGAATCATACTTTCAACTTTAATAGCACAAAAATTTTAGAAATAGAAAAAGATCAATAACGCAGAGAAATTTTAGAAATGTTACATATTCAAAAAAATTTAAATAAAGTCGTAAATGATAGAATAGATATCAAACATTTAAGTTCAATATACGCAGATTTAATTCTTAAATTTTTCTAAGAAACAACATAAATCAGAACAAAATAATTCAACAAACAAACTCTAACCATATCAACTCATCTTCTTAGACAAAATCTAAACATCTAGAATTTTCAATTTTTCTAAAAAGAAAGTATAGTTTAGAACATGTGATCTCCAAAATTACAAGTCATGTTTTTTTAAAGACAACAATCAAATATTTTAAACCTATTTTGTACATTACGTGGGTGAAGGTTTCTATGGTTCCCTTCCCATCTAATATCAACAGACCTGTCTGTTGATATTGGACTAAATAGCACGTAATTAATAACTGAAGACGGCCACAGCCGCAATGAGAAATTTTTGAAAAAAAGATAAATAGTACCCTATTCTTTGACTCTTCAAAATCAAAATAATTTGAACCTATTTCGAACATTACGTGGGTAAAGGTTTCTGTGGTTTCCCTTACCATCTAATAATAACATATTTGAATGTTAATATTGGACTGAATAGCACGTAATAAATAACAAAGAACGGCCACAGACGAAAAATTTTAGTGAAACATTAGTAGTCTTTTTCTATTCAATTTTTTTCAAATCAATAAATGTCAAAGAAATTTCAATTTTTTCAAAAGTTTTGATAAAGCCACGAATGTCGTGGCGAAACGTCAACTTTTTAATAAAATCGATTTTTTTAAGATCCAACAAGCCTGTTATTGCTCATAATTATCAAGAGATTAGAAATAGTTCACAGGCAACAACAATTCGAATAAATAATTATATATATATATATATATATATATATATATATATATATATATATATATATATATATATATATATATATATATATATATATATATATATATATATAAATTGTCATATTCAATCAATTGACTGTTTTTTTCTAATAACTTCATGTTATCTTATGTACAAGGATATATAAGATGGTTCTTGAAATTAGTGATAACATTAGGATCAAACATAACAGTTGAAGTGAAACTAGTACACAGTTGATAATAAAATGTTTCAACTGATTCAATAATAAATGGGAAGCTACAAATCAAAACTTTCGTATTTGTTTTATGAAATTCAAAATTTTTGTATTCTTTTCAAAATAGTAACATGTCTTTTTTCAGGTTTGGCATTATTGCGATCTGAACGGCGGACAAGCATCCTTTCTCTGTCCTAATGGAACTATATTCAGTCAAGTTGCTCTGACTTGTGACTGGTGGTATAATGTGAAGTGCTCTTTAACACAACAACTCTATGTACTCAACGAAAGGCTTTATAAATATATTTTGCCGTTCGCTCCAAAGTTTCCTGAGGATTACACTGGTCCCTTGGTAGATAAGTAAGTAATACTATTTATGTGAAGAAATATATATATATATATATATATATATATATATATATATATATATATATATATATATATATATATATATATATATATATATATATATATATATATTTATATATATATATATAGGTATATTTATATAAATATATATATATATATATATATATATATATATTGTGGTGAGTAGATCAGTAGGTCAGTGTCTCGATTCGTTACTACATAGTAAACAAGAATGTTTAGTTATAGATATATTGTTGCAAACGGAACGTGCCTGGCCAAGGTCGCACATCAGCAGTTATTGCATAAACATTGCATATAAGACCCGATGGAAGATCGGAGAGAATAGAAAGTAAGAAGTAAGACTGAGATATAGACTCGTCACGCTGCCCGAGTGGTTAGCGCTAAGCCTATATCCTATAATACTATACAATTAAATATAGAAAGTATAGTATGAACCTGTGTTTCATTTAACACCCAGGACCAGGCATTACATGGCGATCCTGCCAGGATCATCACGAGAGTATAGGGACGTTAGACAGCGCGTATAAAAATTATACGTAGAATAAATTGTTTTAAAAATTGTCATTGTAATTATAACTACTTCCAGCACACCTCCAGGAAGGGATATGGTAATTAAACCATGCATAGGAAATTGAAAGGAAAATTTTAAATTATCATACATTTAAACGAGACAGAATTTTCTCGAGTAACCTCAATAAAATTCTTTTCAATTAGCCCGAGAGGTGTGGTGAGTAGATCAGTAGGTCAGTGTCTCGATTCGTTACTACATAGTAAACAAGAATGTTTAGTTATAGATATATTGTTGCAAACGGAACGTGCCTGGCCAAGGTCGCACATCAGCAGTTATTGCATAAACATTGCATATAAGACCCGATGGAAGATCGGAGAAAATAGAAAGTAAGAAGTAAGACTGAGATATAGACTCGTCACGCTGCCCGAGTGGTTAGCGCTAAGCCTATATCCTATAATACTATACAATTAAATATAGAAAGTATAGTATGAACCTGTGTTTCATTTAACACCCAGGACCAGGCATTACAATATATACCGAGTGTCCACGGAAGGCTCCGCCCCTATAACTTTTTTGAAGATAATGGAAATAAACTTCACGCAAATTCCGGATTTACCGGAAGTGACAAACTTTCAATTTTAAATGATACACCTGGTATATTTTCAGTTTTTTCGGTTCCATATGACATTCAGAATACATCCATGTATTATTTGTTACTTTTTGTAACCTTCTCTTATTTTTTTTCGAAATACATTTTTATTCTAGGGGGATATGTTCAAATAACTTATATAATGGCAGTTTGCCATTAGCATCTGAAAAAGGTGAAGTTCCACCGAAATGTGCGTAATGCGTTAAGTATTTCTTTTAATAAATGTGTAAATTGTTATTATTTACCATTGTTTTGATATGTTTATCAATTTACCAAGTATCGGCCCAATCAATCCAAAAAATTGTATTTTATTCAGCAATTATTCAATTTCGCAAGTCGTCCAAATTCTCCACTAAAGTAGCGTAAACTTATGACTTCAGATATCCCCATAAGAAATAATCTAGTGAGGTCGGGCAGGCCATGCGTGTGGCCCACCTCGGTCAATTTCAGCGATCTCCGTATGTTGCTGTTGAAAAATCGCGAGCAACCAAACTGAACTGTGCTGGCGCACCATCGTACATGTCCTTAAGTATCTTCTAAATTGTTCAATGACCTACTTTCAAAGTATTGTCAATTTTTCGCGTACAACTACTTGGAGCTGCCATTATTATGTAGAGCACATTCTCTTCCAGTTGTATTGTTCTTACTGTCTTTAATCTTCCTGGCCCCCCATTTAGTTAGTAAATAAAACATCCGTTCTAAGTTATCGTTCACAATTTTTTGTACTTGATGAACTCATTGGCGTACGCCATACTTTCAACATTAATTATATCAACAAATATCGAATATAGTTTTCAGAAATTATTATAGGACAAAATATTCGTAGAATAGATCAAGAAATTAGACCTTTAATTTTTGCCGCATGTTTACCTAACACTATATATATATATATATATATATATATATATATCTATATACATATATATATATATATATATATATATATATATATATATATATATATATATATATATATTATTTAATTAATGAATTATTGGGATATCAGTCAGGTAAGGTCTAAATGACAGCATTCCATGCAAAGAGTGCAGTAAAAGTTATATAAGACAGACATCCAGATGGATTGAATCTAGAGTTGCATCACATAGAAGTGATTGCAAACGCAGCACAAGAACATGTGTCTTGGCTAATCATTGTAATGATGAGGGACATGCGGTGAACTGGGATGATACAAAAATACTTTTCACTGAAAACAATCACAGAAAAAGGTTGTTGCTAGAAATGGTGGCCATTCAACTTACGGATAATACAATGAATAAAAAAACAGACACACAGATTCTCAATAATATATATTCTTTCTTGTTATACCAGTTACAAACCAAAAAAAGTCACCCAAATGAGTAATGATATCAAATAATAACTGGAATCATATTAACTACAAATTTCAACTACTATAAAATACATCATAGTGGAAGTAGGAACTGATGTTGGCAGCGAACGCTGGAACTAAATCTATGTTGGTAATATAGGATATGCAACAAAATTTTTGAATCATGTGTCACGTCTTTTGTTAAATCTTGTAACTTTTGATTGTGAACGTCTTTGAATGTATAAAAATCAAATGCATTATGCATACAATTGTACCACCAAATTGGTGAGATTATGGTAGCAGTGAATTTTAAATTCACTTAACGTAAATTAGAAAAGAAACAAACATAGTAATTTCATTGTATTGCTTCATCATACTTTCCAGGTTCCTGAGGAAGGCAATAAATAAGCCGAAAGCTTGAACGTTTTAAAGAGTATTATCATTTAGACCTTACCTGACTGATATCCCAATAATTCATTAATTAAACATTACTTGACAGTCAATAACCAAATTAAATAAATAAATATATATATATATATATATATATATATATATATATATATATATATATATATATATATATATATATATTTATGTAGATATATATATATATATATATATATATATATATATATATATATATAATATAATAATTCTGCTCTACTTGTTTAATATTTTCCCGCGACTAATTTCTTTGTTGTTGTTTATTTACTCGGTCTGAGATCTCGCGGATGGCATTAATCGCCTCCGTGGCAAAGTTTGACCAAATCTCCCAAACCGGAGAGTTCAAACAATAAGCCACAAATGTGTGATTGTCTTCCGTAGCAGGGGATTTCGTTTGTTGTGCTATTTTCATCTCCAAGTTTTCAATCCAATGCTTGGCTACGCCGTTCTGATGAGGACCAAAGAGTCCGAAACACGTGTCAACGGCTGCTTCCATATAAGCGGGCTATACCGATAATTCTGCTCTACTTGTTTAATATTTTCCCGCGACTAATTTCTTTGTTGTTATATATATATATATATATATATATATATATATATATATATATATGCATTTATCAGAGATCCAAAAATCGTTGGATAAAAGATCTGAAACATGCTTGAAAACCACTCTTTTTTTTTGTTTGTTGACTTTCAATACAGTGCTATAGCCTTTGATTTTCGGGAAAAATCTACTGAAAATGTTATCAGCACGACGTATTTGAAGGAAAACACAGTTATTCAAATTAATATTAGAGTCGACATAACTATTTCACTAAACAGGGGTGGTAACGGTGAAACCATTGCCAATCCGTCCGCAAAAGGAGACCACTCTTAACGATGCTTTCAATTTTCCAATTTGGAGTGGAGGGAAACAAATTAACTGTGTCAAAGGAAATTAATTTTGCATTCAAAAGAATCCTATGACTTTTCATCGATTGATTGCACTGTATACAGGTGGATTGGATGGAATTGAATAACGTAGCTCATTATTCAAATATTAACATACCTATTCTATAGGTATGCAGATGCATTCGGGTAGGATATTATTGTATCTATGCATAGGATCATCAATAATATATATATATATATATATATATATATATATATATATATATTTATAAATATATATATATATATATATATATTTATAAATATATATATATATATATATATATATATATATATATATATATATATATATATATATATATATATATATATATATATATATTTATATATATATCAGTGTCTTTCATTTTTTTATTTTTTATTTTCAAATTGAAGTTTGACATTATTTCGTTACGCTGAATTAATTTGATTTAGTGTTATTTTATATCGAGTGAAAGTAAAAAAGAATAAATTTCACTCGATATAAAATAACACTAAATCAAATTAATTCAGCGTAACGAAATAATGTCAAACTTCAATTTGAAAATAAAAAAATTAAAAAATGAGTGACACCGATTTGTCATTTCGTTCAGAAATTTAACTATAACTTCAAAAATGTATCAACTTTTCTAATTATTATTTAACAAATAGCATCATTTTAAATGTTTTTTATATCGTATTATCAACTTATATGTAATCATTCTCACGATAGATTCTCCCTGATGATGGAATAAACGATTCCGAAAGCTTGGAAAAACTTCAAAGTGTTTCCTTTTACATTGCTGCAGTCCCTACAAATAGTTTTCCTCTAAGCTAGTCAGCGACTACCCTCCTCTTATATGTATATATATATATATATATATATATATATATATATATATATATATATATATATATATATATATATATATATATATATATATATAACTTTTTGATAATTATTAGCAATAACAGGCTTGGTGAATCTCAAAAAACTCGATTTTATCAAAAAGTTGCTTAGTGATTCATCTACATGTAAAAAAATTAAGAAAGATTTAACTAAGACCCTACAAAATGAAAGTAACAATTTGTTTAAAACATGGCAACAAAAAAATTTCATTCCTCCACAAAAATCAAAAGAATTAATTCGTCACAACAGCCTTCCACCTAAATTTTATGGTCTTCCTAAAATACATAAAGAAAACATACCATTAAGACCTATTGTCTCTTATATTCAATCACCTCCATATAATCTTTCTAAATTTATTTCTTCAATATTAAAAAATATAGTAAATCAAAATCCTTATTATATCGAAAATTCTCTCGATCTAGTAGACCATCTTAAAACTTTAAAACTACCTAACAATTACAAATTTTTTTCATTAGATGTTGTTTCCCTTTATACCAATATTCCAAATTCTTTGGTTCCAATAATAATTAATGATAAATGGAATATTATCAAAAATTATACAAATATTCCTCAAACCGATTTCATAGAAGCAATTCAATTTGCACTTGGTACAAACTATTTTCAATATGAAAATAACTTCTACCAACAAATTGATGGTGTAGCAATGGGATTTCCAGTGTTATAGCTCAATTAGTTCTAGAATGTTCATAAGAAAATGTATTAAATAATTCGAATGAACGAATTATAACTTTCAAAAGGTATGTTGATGATTGCCTTATAATAATTGATGATATTCTCAAGAAACGACGACTATAATAGAAAATTACAATTTACTCTAGAAAAAGAAACAAACAACACATTAAATTTTCTTGATATTACTCTCATACACAAAAACAATGAAATTATCACAAAATGGCATAGAAAAGAAATTTTTTCACAAAGAACATTGAACTACAACAGTACACATCATTTGTCACAAAAAAAGGGTTTAATTATCGGATATATAGACAAAGCACTTAAACTTACTTCAACTACAAACAGACATGAAACATTACAAGATGTCCATGAATTACTCATGAAAAACGATTACCCAATAAAACTTATACAGAAAATCACTAAAAATAGAATTCATAAACTTTACAACACATTAGAAACGTCAAAAAAAGAAAATATCAACAAAAAATATATTCCTCTTCCATATATTCCTCATTTAAGTAATAAAATATCACATATTTTAAATCCACACGATATTAAAGTAGCCCACACTGCACAAAATGAAATAAAACAAATATATTCTAAATTAAAAAGTAGAACACCTCTTCTGCAAAACTCTCATGTTGTTTATAGTATACCCTGTAATAATTGTAATGAATCATATATAGGACAAACTTTTCAAAATTTAGAAGAAAGATTAAAAGCACACAAATATACCAGAACACAAACCACAGCACTAATAAAACATAAAAACAATGAGAATCATACTTTCAACTTTAATAGCACAAAAATTTTAGAAATAGAAAAAGATCAAAAACGCAGAGAAATTTTAGAAATGTTACATATTCAAAAAAATTTACATGAAGTCGTAAATGATAGAACAGATATCAAACATTTGAGTTCAATATACGCAGATTTAATTCTTCAATTTTTCTAAGAAACAATATAAATCAAAACAAAATAATTCAACAAACAAACTCTAACCACAACAACTCATCTTCTTGGACAAAATCTAAACATCTAGAATTTTCAATTTTTCTAGAAAGAAAGTATAGTTTAGAACATGTGATCACCAAAATCACAAGTAATGTCTATTTAAAGACAACAATCAAATATTCTAAACCTATTTTGTACATTACGTGGGTGAAGGTTTCTGTGGTTCCCTTCCCATCTAATATCAACAGACCTGTCTGTTGATATTGGACTAAATAGCACGTAATTAATAACTGAAGACGGCCGCAGCCCTAATAAAAAAATTTTTGAAAAAAAGGTAAATAGTACCCTATTCTTTGACTTTACAAAATCAAAATAATTTGAACCTATTTCGAACACTACGGGGGTAAAGGTTTCTGTGGTTTTCCTTACCATCTAATAATAACAGATTTGAATGTTAATATTGAACTGAATAGCACGTAATAAATAACAGAGAACGGCTACGGCCGAAAAATTTTGATGAAACATAGTAGTCTTTTTTAACTATTCAAATTTTTTCAAATCACTAAATGTCAAAGAAATTTCAATTTTTCGAAAGTTTTGATAAAGCCACGAATATCGTGGCGAAACGTCAACTTTTTAATAAAATCGAGTTTGTATATATATATATATATATATATATATATATATATATATATATATATATATATATAATATATATATATATATATATATATATATATATATATATATATATATATATTTAGGGTGCTTTGTTTTTTCAACTATTTTTTTTCGGTCCCATCATGAAATTTTGTTGCAAGTACCCAAAAAAAAAACTTTCTGAAAATTTAGGCCATTAATATTGATATTAAGTCCTCGACCAAGGCGTGTAAAGATTTCTCTTCAAAAAACACAGAAACTCTTTATTTTTATCTTCAAATTTCTATAGCTCAGTGGCATTTCATAGCATCGCTCCGGCCATGGACGGGTTTTTTTCAGAATTGAATGCTCTTCAAAACTGTCCATTGCTACCAAGGCGTAACTCAAATCGGCGAGGTAGTAGAGGCCTCTTAGCTTGATTTTTCCATGAAATTCCCGTTTTTTCGCATTTATCTCGTAAATGACAAGAGCTACAGAAAAAACGTGGAAAACAGACTTGTAGAAAATTCAATTTCCTACAAAAGTCCTTAGCCTTAAGTCGCTAAAATCAATATTTTTGGAGATGTTTAATGATAAAGTATTTGTAATTTCAAATTTTTATCGAAAATCGCGTCAAATTATAAAAAATATTTTCTTTTTATTATCCATCACTCTAAAAAAAAAATATAAATAGTCCAGAATATGTTAGTATCGATTATGAAAAAAGATTTTACATTTATAGATAACTTGACAGGTTAGAAATTTTTGTAATTTATAAGATTTTAGCTAAAACTAAAATATGTAACGAGAAGAAAGAAGTGAAATGTACCTACGTATGCAATCTATTACCGATCATTCCTTGCTTAATCTGATCCCCCACTCTTCTCAGCGCAACAATCAGACTTTGGCTTGACCTTGATTGAGCTTACTTTTTTCGATAAAACAATTTCACGAGAAGAAAAATTAAACACTGTAGAGAAAATTAATAGCACAATAGTCATTGAAAAAGCTAGTAAACATTACACAGTGGCCTACAGTCCAATAACTATATAATATATATAATAAAAACATTAGTGATTTTGAGAGGAAAAACTCATTATTTATCTTTGAACAATTCAATCTTCCTTATGGTTTTTCAAATTTAGAACCAAATACATGGAAACATAGTGAATGATCTTGCCGAGCGAGGAGTAGCACTAGCTGAAAAATTCAATCAAGGCTTGATCAATAATGAACAGTAGAGGCAAAAAAAAATTCAGACTGTCCAAAGCCATCACTCAGAGCACCCTTCATGAACAAAATCACAATACAGTCGAACAGAAGTAAAATAAAAAATTTTTTGTTATCATGCTTATTAATAAAATTTTTATACTTGACATATTTTTCAATATTTATATTTTTTTACGGTTTGATATTTAAAAAAAATCATTAGTTAAGAAAGTAGGAATGGATAATAAACATTTTTTTAAATATAATTTGAAGCGATTTTGGATAAAAATTTGATATTACAAATACTTTATCTTTAGATATCTCCAAAAATATTGATTTTAACGACTTCATGCAGACCTTTTTTGTAGCTCTTTTCATTCACGAGATAAATGCGAAAAACGCCAATTTCATGGAAAAATCAAGTTAAGAGGCCTGTACTACCTCACCGGTTTGAGAAATCTTTACATGCCTTAGACTTAATATCAATATAGTTGAAAAAAAAAGCACCCTAAATATATATATATATATATATATATATATATATATATATATATATATATATATATATATATATATATATATATATATATATATATATATATATATATATACATACATACATATAGGTATATTAAGTAACGATCATGACATCGGCATACGTAAATTCATAATTGAAAATACTTAAAGCAGAATTGAAGTCTAAAGATATATTTGGACAATTATTTTTTTAAATATATTTTAACTCTACTTGGTATTTATTAGTTAAGTCACTTTCTAGATTGAAGAACTTATCGGAGTCGAATAAGCTTTCTGATTTTTCAACGTTCATTCATTTTTCCATATTTTTCTTTGTCAGCTTTACATTATACTAGATTGTTCCCTATTTTTCAGCTGAATTGTTCCACAATATTCAATTCTTTGTTTTAATTTTCAATTTTGTGTTCGAATATTTTTTATTTTTTTTTATTTCATTTACTGCTTCGACCGCTTAGGGTCATTAGCAGACATATATATGTTACAGTTTACAGTTTGTCATACATTGAAATATTTTTTAAGAATTGTAAAGTATTGTCAATATTTTCGTCCAGGATGTCTTCCATGGTTTCGCCAATTTTGAAGTATTTTCGTTGGTTTGTATAGTGAGGGCATTCTAATAAGATATGTTGTATGGTTAGTCTTCCGGAACAGTTGGCACATATAGGTGGATCTCCTTTCTCTAACAGGTAGTCGTGTGTGATGCGTGAATGTCCTGTACGCAGTCTCAACGCTCTGGTTTGATCTATTCTTTTCTTTGGTAGTTTAAGTGGTTTGTGTACTATATGTTGTATTTTATTCATATATATATGTGCATTTTGCCACCTATTTTGCCACGTTTGTTTCATTTTTTGGTTGAGTATTGCGGTGAAATCTGATAGTGTTATGACCGACTTTTCTTCTCCTATTTTTAATGCTTTCTTCGCTGCTTTGTCTGCTTGTTCGTTTCCTTCTATTCCTGTATGTGATGGTATGTAGTAGAAAGTTATAGCTTTATTTTGAATGTATGTGTCATATCTTAACTGTTGTATTTCTTGTATTATTGTGTTCTCTTTGTCTGGTTTCTTTATTTTATCTAATGCACTTAGTGAGTCTGTACATATGTGAAAATCGTTTTGTGTACTGATTCTAATGTGTTCCAATGTTTCTTTTATGGCTAGTAATTCTCCAGTGAATACGCTACCTGTATTTATTTTAAATAATCTGCTGATGTCTTTTGTGACATATGCGTATCCGACGTTCTTGAGAGTCTGGGTTTGGGATGCATCGGTGTATATGAAATTCGAATTTCGATGATTTTCCAAATAATCTTTGTGGGTGTTACGTATTAGTTCTATCGAAAAAGTATGTTTATTTAGACTGCTCATACTTTGATTTATTTTGGGGGGTGGTAAAGTCCATGGGCAGAAATTATGTTTATTAACTAATTTAAATGCAGGTATGTGTATTCCCAACTTGGTACTTATTAGTTCTGCTCTTCTGTAAAGGGAAGGTATTAACCCTGGGGTTCTATTGAATATTTCTCTGAATCGATATGATAATATACTTTCTTTGTTAGGGTGAGATTCGAAAGTATACATTTTTGCAATATATTTTAGTGTTTGTGTTTGAGATCGGTATTCTATCGGCATAACTCCGACTGCAGGACCAAGTTGTATGGTGGGTGTTGTTCGGTGTGCTCCAGTGATTAGTCTGAGAGCTTTATTTTCTATTATAGTCACATCCTTTATATAGCTTTTTCTTGCTGATGAAAATACTAACAGACCGTATTCCAGTTTTGATCTGATGAGACTTTCATATATCTTTTTTAGATTTGTTGTATCAGCTCCCCATTTATTATGTGATAATATTTTGAGTAGGTTTAAGGCTGAAACAGTTTCTTTTTTGAGTTTGTTGATATGGCATTTCCAATTGAGTTTGTTATCGAATATTACGCCTAAGAATTGGATTGATTGTTTCATTTGGAGTGGTTCTCCTTTTAATTTTAATACGGGTAGTCTTAGCTGTTTTTTGTGTGTAAAACACATATAATTCGATTTACTTGTCGATATCTCAAATCCTGTTTTTTGTGTCCAATTTTGTAGTTTGTCTATATTGTGTTGTATGGTTTTTTCTAGAGTATCCATATTTTTTCCTCTTGAATATATTACTATGTCGTCAGCATACATCGAGATCTTAACTGGTGTAACGATGTTTTCCGTTATATTATTGATAGCTATGAGAAATAATGTAGTACTCAGAACGCTTCCTTGTGGTATACCATTTTCTTGTTTTTTGTATTGTGATATATACTGTCCATTTATTTTCACTCGAAATACTCTGTTGCTTAAGAAATTTTCTAGGAATGCTGTGATGTTTCCTTCAATCTGCCAATTTTGTAATTTTCTTAATATATTGTACCTCCAGGTAAGATCATAAGCTTTATGTATATCGAAGAAAACTGCTATTGCTTGTTGTTGTGTAGCAAAAGCTTCTCTTATTTCTGTCTCAATACTTATAATGTTATCAATTGTCGTTCTTCGTTCTCTGAATCCACTTTGGGAGGGCGTAATCAATCTTTTATGTTCTAGATGCCACACTAATCTTTGGTTTATCATACTTTCTAGAATTTTGCACATCGTGCACGTGAGGGAAATTGGTCTGTATGACTCGAAAGTGTTTCTGGGTTTGTTTGGTTTTATAATGGGTATGATTATAGACTCTCGCCATTTTTTGGGGAATTTTTTTGCAACATATATTTCATTATATATTCGCAGTAATTTTTCCTTGGTGTTCGTAGATAAATACTTTATGAATATATATGGAATATCATCAGGTCCTGGGCTTGTGTCCTTGCATTTGTCTAAAGCGGTTTCTAATTCTGCCATACCAAACTTTTGATTAATATTTAAATTCTTACTGTCTTGGTGCTTCAATTTGGTTTTTTCTGTCGTGTTTTTATATTTTAGGAAATCTGGGTTGTAATTTTCGTCGCTGAAGTTTTTTTCATACTTTATTGCAAAGAGTTCTGCTATATGTTGTTGTTCTGTTTCTATAGAGTCGTTTGTGGTTATGCTTGTTATTGTATGATTATTGTTTTTACCTTTGATTCTTCTAATTTTGTTCCATAGTTCAGCTGAGGTTGTTCGTATTGTGATAGACTCGACGTATTCGGTCCAAGAAGCTTTCTTCGACTGTTTGATTATGTACCTTGCTTTAGCTCTTAGTTTTTTAAACTCGATTAAGTTTTCTTCGTTAGTATGTTTTTTCATGTAATTAAATGCTCGTTTACTGGCTTGCACTGCTACTTTACACTTCTCATTCCACCATGGAGTCGTCTTTCTTTTATCTATATATTTACTTTTTCCTATGTGAAGCTCGGCAGCCTCAATCATCAATTTTGTGAAGTTATTCACTTGGTTGTTTATGTCAGCATCTTGTATTAAATGTGGTAGTTTTTGTTCTACGTGTTCTGTGTATTTTACCCAGTTTGCGTTTTTTAAATTCCATTTTGTAATTTTTGTCCTCGTACTCTCATTCGTTATATTTTGTTCTAATATTATTGGTAGATGATCACTTCCGTGTAGGTCATCTAGTGTAAGCCATTTGAAGTGTACTGCAATTTCTTGATCACAAAATGTTAAATCAATATGTGAAAACTCTCCTGTGTTTGGGTTGAATCGAGTTCCTGCGCCGGTATTTAGCAGTATGAATTGGTTTTCATCTATTATTTTTTCAACTATGTCGCCTTTCATGTCGGTGGTTGGTGATCCCCATAGAACATTTTTGGCGTTGAAGTCTCCCAGTATAATATTTCTTCCTTTTATCTGTGTTAATATGCTATTCAGTTCTCTTTTTCTTACATATTCGTTTGGTGGTAGGTAAAAATTTATTATATTAAACTTATTTTTGTAATATTGGATTTCTATAGTTATTACTTCGAGATGTGTGTTTATTTTTATTTCCTGTGATGTGTATTCTTCTTTTACATATATTGCCACTCCACCACTGGCTTTATTTGCATTTAAGCGGTTTTTGTGAAAACATGTGTAGTTCTTAATTTTTCTGTGGTTCTGTTGTTTGAAATTAGTTTCTTGTATAGCAATTACTGCTGGATTATGGGTTTTAATGAGTAATTGTAACTCTTCATATTGTGGGTTAAAGCCATTCATATTCCATTGTAGTAAGAAAGCCATTTTAGTTAATTATTATTAAATATTTTTTTAAATTAGCGTTAGGTTCTTTGTGTTAATGGGTAGTCGTCAAGAGAACTTTCTTCTTCGGAGACTGCCAGTGAGGGTGGAAAGCTAGTTATACTTTCGGAGTCTGTATCGTCGTCAATATATTGCTGTTTAATTTTTTTTGAAAGTCTAGTGAATTTATTTTTCATTGATCTTTCTTTCAGGAATGGATAGATAGAGTATAGGTTTTTCAGAAGGGTTTTGATATCATTGGTGAATCGAAGTGCTTCGAGATAAGGGTTCTGGTTGCCGAAAGAGTTTTCGAGGAAAGTAAGTAAATTGTCTGAGGACATAGCTATTTGGTCTGTTATTTGTTTGTAGGCTTCTTGAATATTGGCTTTGGAGGTTTCTGTTAAATTGTAGGATATCTTGTCATCGCTTTCTTTTTTACGTTGTTTACGTTTTTGCTTAGCTATGTTATTTGTTTGTTCAGAAGTAGTTTGTTTAGGTGGAGGCATTACATCAGGATTTGTTATGGCGCTTGTGGTAGTTTGTTCATCCTGGGTCACTGATTCGGATCGAAGTCTCTTTGGTCTTGCAGTTGATTCCTCTGGTGAGAGTTCAGTGAGCTGACCAGAAGAATAAGGTTCGTTCGTAGGCTGTTCCTCAGTAGTATTCGATTGGGTTGTATTTATGATATTGTTTGTGCACCTAGATGCTGTATAGCCGGTTTGTTTGCATAAAAAACATTCCATTTTGTCAGTTGTGAGAAAAATTCTCTGGTCGATTCCTTCAGATTGGATTATTATAGAAGATTGCATTTCAAAGTCTTCAGAGGGTGGGAAAAGATAGACTTGTCGTCTGAAGCTGAGAAGGTGACTGAACTCTTCTCCTGGTATTCCCGCTTTGAGTGAGGAGATAGGTGAGGCCAGTTTATATCCAAGATTGGTTAAGGCTACTTCAATAATATGATTAGGAACCGAGGGTGAAACATTAGAAATAAGAATTCTCTTAGTTGGCGAAACTAATCGTCTAATGGCTAGTGAAGTGTTTCCGACAAGTATTTTTGGATGATGTTGTATGAGATTTTCAACTAGTTGTGGGTTTGCTAAATATATGCAGATTCTGTTGTTCGATATCCTGGAAATATGGGTCATCTGCTTGGCGTTAATATGGTTAGCTATTGCTTTTGCATAATCATATAGTTTGAGATGTTCTTCTGCGTGTAGTACTATTGCATGATTCCGTTTTGGTGGTGTGTTAGTTGGTATCGATTTTACTGCAGCAATGTAAGAAGTACTAGGATTGTTTGTTGTTTGATTATTTACGGATGTTTGTGCCATATTTATTTGAGTATCTGTATGAGTATTCATACCCCTGTAGTCAGAGGTATTTTTCGTAGTTCGGATATGTGTAATTCGAAAGATTGGTTTTCTATCCTTTATCAGAATTACGCCGCATTGTTTTACTGGTTATCTCCAAAATCGCCGTATGCGATTCCAGTGGAATGTGTTAGTTCCTTATCAGCTGTGTTTTTATTCTTTGTGTACTCGTTCTTGTAGATACAGAGAAATATAAGTATTACTTGAATATGACTCACCGAGCAAGCCGAAGAGATGAAAAATTTTCAACCCAATGGATCGAAGTCACTTTCAGCTTCACCTTGGAATTACACTCGTATAAAATTTTCTATTTTCTCTTATTTCAAACTATTAAAATATCAAAGAAATCTGAAAAGCGATGTTTACACTGTCACTTCTAAACTCGTAGTCCTGTTCGAATATGATATTGAAGTTTTCTGACAATTCAAATTTTTTATATATGATTAGTTTAACTTCGAGGTTAACAGCGAAAAGTTTGAACACTTTTTTTACTGAAATTCCGACAATATTTCAATCCTCTCTTATGAAATTGGTTAACTAAGTAAGTATGTGTCACTAGCAGTCGATGGTGGAGAAGGCTTACATAAGTTAATTAGTTCCTCAAGTTTACTAAATTGTCTCACATATTGTTCGTGACATAGCAATGCTCCCCGTTTCCTTTTATGGTGTTGTCAATAGTTTCGTGAATCAATAGTTATATAAGATATTTCGCTATTTTGACGTGATATCCTAACCGATTTTGATTATTTCGAATCATGATTGAAAGAGATTTCCGTATACTTCCGTGTAACTTTTCATTAGACACTCTTTGTTGAAACAGATGTGGTTATCTCAAAATTTCAACTTTGGTATAGCTCTTCTGTAATTAACAGATATTCATTTCAGGCATTAACTAGCACTGAATTTTAGTTTCTGATGATATTCTGAGCATACATGGATATAAGTTAATCTTAATAATCCAACAGAGCTAGAATCTTGAAGATGAAATAAAATAAGTTAGAGTGTTTTCTTCTGGATACCTTATGTTAATGATCTTTTCTATGTTTGGAATCAGACGATGAACAATTGAATAATTTTTTAATGAAACAATTCAATTTACTCATTAATTCAATTCACAATTGAAATAGAATGACCCGCTCTTTTTTTGGATATACAAATCACTAGTATCTTACATTTTACTTACCTTAGTAGAAAATGAAATCAACACAAGTTGAAACTACCGAAAGGCACTTTCTCAACATTAACTCAAACTACGTACCAAGAGTACGAACCCTCTAACTCAATCTGCAGAAGCTGTGGAATTTGGAAAATTTCCAAAAAACATGAAATATCTACTTCAAAATGGCGTCCGTTTTTTTTTACCAAATTTTGATACTTTCGTTTTTCAACGTATATATATATATATATATATATATATATATATATATATATATATATATATATATATATATATATATATATATATATATATATATATATATTTATATATATATATATATATATATATATATATATATATATATATATATATATATATATATATATATATATATATATATATATATATATATATATATGAGGTGGAAGTATCGACTTGTAGGTTACACCAAAGAAAGTTAAGTATATTGGGTTTCAAAGTCACTTGATATCTTGGTTACGCTCTTTATTGTATAAGGCCAAGCTTTCGGACAATTACGTGTCCATCTTCAGGGCTTTTCTATTCTAGCCACTTCTTGTAAGTGCCTTCCAGGTTGGTTGGTTGGCTGAATCGGAAATATGGGTTTCCTATTTTTTATGTGTTTAGGAAGCAGATGGTGGGCTCTGCATTTCAGAAGGAAAATCCTATGGTTGTATGATGTACTCAACCTCAAACTCGATCTAGACCAGTTCTTCATGTCATGTAGTATGACGTTGCCATAATCTCGACGAATTTGTTCGTAAAAACCCATTCTATAATTAAATGAGGTGGAAGTATCGACTTGTAGGTTACACCAAAGAAAGTTAAGTATATTGGGTTTACCAAGATCTCAAGTGACTTTGAAACCCAATATACTTAATTTTCTTTGGTGTAACCTACAAATCGATACTTCCACCTCATTTAATTATAAAATAGGTTTTTACCAACAAATTCGTCGAGATTATGGCAACGACATACAACATGACATGAAGAACTGGTCTAGATCGAGTTTGAGGTTGAGTACATCATACAACCATAGGATTTTCCTTCTGAAATGCAGAGCCCATCATCTGTTTCCTAAACACATAGAAAATAGGAAACCCATATTTCCGATTCAGCCAACCAACCAACCAACCTGGAATGCACTTGCAAGAACTGGCTAGAATAGAAAAGCCCTGAAGTTGAACACGTAATTGTCCGAAAGCTTGGCCTTATATAATAAAGAGCTTAACCAAGATCTCAAGTGACTTTGAAACCCAAAATACTTAACTTTCTTTGGTGTAACCTACAAGTCGATACTTCCACCTCATTTAATTATAGAATGGGATTTTACCAACAAATTCGTCGAGATTATGGCAACGACATACTACATGACATGAATAACTGGTCTAGATCGAGTTTGAGGTTGAGTACATCATACAACCATAAGATTTTCCTTCTGAAATGCAGAGCCCACCATCTGTTTCCTAAACACATAGAAAATAGGAAACCCATATGTCCGATTCAGTCAACCAACCAACCTGGAATGCACTTGAAAGAACTGGCTAGAATAGAAAAGCCCTGAAGATGGACACGTAATTGTCCGAAAGCTTGGCCTTATACAATAAAGAGGTCAACCAAGATCTCAAGTGACTTTGAAACCCAATATACTTAACTTTCTTTGATATATATATATATATATATATATATATATATATATATATATATATATAACTTTTTGATAAATATTAGCAATAACAGGCTTGGTGAATCTCAAAAAACTCGATTTTATTAAAAAGTTGACGTTTCGCCACGACATTCGTGGCTTTTTCAAAACTTTTTCATAAAATCGAGTTTTTTGAGATTCACTAAGCCTGTTATTGCTAATAATTATCAGTAAGTTAACAATTTACTGAAATATAAAAAGAGGAGTTTGGTTTTCTGTGAATAACTCAAAAACTAATTTAGATTTTTGATATCTAAAAAAAGGTTCAATATTCATAATTTTCTCAGAGGGTTAAGAATACGGCCGAAAACAGGTAATCTGGCTTGCGCAAGCCACGCCCATTTTGGAAACTTAAGCAATGAACATTATTTAACCATATTAAATAAGAAAATTAATGAATGAAAAAATTCAGGCACTCAATGGATAGATGAATAAACAATAATCCGGTGTGCAAAATATTTTAATCGTGATTTTTCAATCAGTTATGCAATAGTTGATTATTAATTTTTTTGGGCTTGAACATGAAAGTCTTATAACTGTTTAACTATAGATCTGAGATTTTTCTTTCTTTCTTGAGGCTATTTTTGAAAGGCTTCAAAACAGATCCTTGTTGAGAAAATTTTTTTATAATAATTTCAATAAATCCGTTTTTATCATAGGAAGCTGCATAAAAAAAGTTTTTTTCGAATTTGCATCTCTTATTGTTCTAAGAATTATTATGAACAAATGCATTGATAATGCGAGAATTGAAAAAAAAATTTACGATTATTTAATTTTGTATGTAAATTGGAACTACGTAAATTATCAACAGAAAACTGAAAAATGATATCAATTCTGAAACCTTTCAAATCTAGCTCCAAGAAAAAATCTCAGATTTATAGTTTAACAGTTATCACACTTGCAATGTTCATGTTCAAGCAGCAAAAAATTATGACATAACTAATTGAAAAATCGCGATAAATTGTTTTTCCAGCGAATTATTTTTCATTCAACTATCCGTTTTTAATATAGTTAAATAATGTTTATTGTTAAGGCGTCCTAAATAGGCGTGCTTTGCGCAAGCCAGATTAGCCGTTTTCGGTCGTATTTTTACCCCTCTGAGAAAATTTTTATCCGGCGGTTGAGATTTTTTTTCAGGAAATTTCCTCTCCTTTCTGAATATTTCTTTATATATCAAAAATCTCAATTGGTTTCTGAGATACCAAATCTCTTTATGTTATTTCAGTAAATTGTTTATAACTTTCACAATTTTCACCAGAGGATCTTTATTTTTCTTAAAAAATATCTATAAACAATTCCGAATCGAATGACACTTTGCTCACATTTTTCCAAGACTGCTGAAAAAAGTTGAACACAAAAGCACTTGTTGACTAGACTATAACGTGATTTCAAATAAGGAATGCAGTGATACGGCTTTGTGGCACGGTCAGAATCATGCATAAAAATGTCGTTATCATCATCAGGAAAGCATTCTTCTGAGCTGCGGCAGTAGTCGTTTTTCTAGTACTCGCTTGTACTGGTCTTGTTTCATCGTCCCTTTCACAATGTATAGGCACCCCATGCCTTTGGCTGAGATGACATACCACACTATGACACTAACAAGGTGTTTAACCATATCTACAAGGCAGTTTGCATTAAATTGTTCCTCAAGGCATTTTCTGACAAAAGAACTCGTTTCAACCAAAATCCGGAACGATGATTCTTCGGAGAAGCACAACTGTAAAATATCAGAAATAATGCTATGAAATCGTCAAGGATGATTCAAACTATTCATTAAAGTTATTTTTAGTCGACTCTAGTCTACAACAGCCCAATGCTACGGTTTTGTTATCATAGTCTCCGTGGGGTGAGGTTTTTTAGTAGGCCGACGACTATGCAGAGTCTCTTCGGCTAAACTCTTCAGGACCACCCTTTTTGAAACTTCTATATCTTCATCGTTCATCATCGTGGTCAGACGGGAAATGCTCTTTTTCCGATTTTCGGGGAAGATGACTCTGACTTTTCAATATGTACTAGGAGTGGTTTATTTTCATCGATCAGAATTTTAATTCGATTAACTACAGACTTGGAAATGCCTAGAATAGTTGCTATACCTCTGTGGGAATTTTAGTTTGTTCGTAGTCAAATGGGTTCCACCTTCAAAATAAAAAAAAAGTTGAGTGTACTTATGTACGCGCGTGAGAAGTTATACTTCTTTGGCATCATCAAAAAATAGTTTTCAACTGAATCGGAACTTTAGTAACCAGTGGCTTATGGTAACTAAAATATGAAAAGAAAAGTTTTGCATTAACAGCGTTGAGATATCGTGTACAGTGATGCGCGCACAAACCTGTTATTTTTATGTTACAGTGATGCGCGCGCCTCTCAAAATTTCACCCTCATCGCGCAAAAGAAGTATTACTTCAAAAATTTTTAAAGTGGAACCCAAGCAAAAACAAAGTGAATTTTTGGAAGGAAATGTTACAGATACAATGGAATTTGGAGAATACCGTTAATGACAGACAAGACGTGAAACAGTTAAGAAACACATATCTACCAATATTAACAAAACCAATACAAAAGAAAAAGAACGACGTAACCGTGACATGACATTAATATAAGTAACTAGACATTGACAGACGACCGAAAAGAATCACATGGCATTGGATTTGAAGCAAGTATTATTGTACTTGTGTAAAACATAGAGATATCGAAGGTGTGTAGGCTATTATCTGTGAAAATTCGTCTATTATTTATTTGTCTATTATTCATCTGTTTTTATTGCAGACAATATACTAATTTTTCTTGTTGCTGAAGAAGGAGGTATGGCCTCCGAAACGTTCCACAAATACCTGCAACAGCCAATAATTTTTGAATTAATATACTGGATGAAAATAGGCAACAAAATGGTTTATTTGTATATATATATATATATATATATATATATATATATATATATATATATATATATATATCAAGCAAAGTGGTCTAGCCCGCATATGTCGAAGCAGCCGTTGACACGTGTTTCGGACTCTTTGGTCCTCATCAGAACGGTATAGCCAAGTATGCGATGGAAAACCTGAAAATGAAACAGCAACAACAAGCACAATGTCTTCGCAAATTTGGATAAATTTTTACAACCGCTGCCATTTCTACGTAGATATTTCTTGTTTTTTCTGCGGTTATATCAGATAAGAATTCGTCAGTTTTGGAGACGCGAATACAGTATAATTTGGATAAATTATTTGATTGGTTCTCTATGAATGCAGTACATGTTAACGCCGCAAAGACTAACTTTTCAATTTTTCATAACTATAATAACAATAGCAATCTCAATATCAATGTAACCCTCAATGGCACTCTATTACACAGAGTTGCTAGTGTTAAATTTTTGGGAGTTATACTAAATGAAAACTTGAATTGGAAGGCTCACTGTCGAAGTGTGTGCACAAGAATTGATTCTTTATGCTACTTACTGAGAAATCTGAAACATGTTCTTTCTATTGAACAGATTTTACAACTTTACCATGCGCAAGTCTCTTCAAGACTGAGTTATGGGATAGGCTTTTGGGGAGCTTCCTCCGCTGCTAGGGATGTTTTTATTAGTCAAAAACGGGTCGTTAGGTGTATTGTTGGTGTCCCTCAGACGACTTCCTGCAGGCGGTATTTTAGAGAATTGAAAATATTGTCATTACCATCGATTTTGATTCTTGAACTTGCCTCCTTGATATATCGAAACCGGGGAGGGTTTCTTCGGGGTGCTGACTTTCATGCTTATCCTACTCGCAACAATCTTAATTTGAGGTTGCCTAATTTTAAATATAAAATAGGTTTAATATCTCCTTCCTCACTTGGAATGTTGAACAAGTTGGATGAAAATATGAAGTGTTCAGAAAATCTAAATATTTTCAAAAAAAGACTGAAAGAATATTTAGTCGATAAAAGTTTTTACAGTCTCGAGGAGTTTTTTCTGTACTGAGATATAGTATTCTATATTAAGCATATGTACTGAGATGTTTTATTGTATATTAGGTATATATGTGTATTGACTTATTCCATAATGTAATGACATTCTTACGGAATAAAAACCTTTATTATTATTATATCGAAGGTGTGTAGGCTATTATCTGTGAAAATTTGTCTATTATTTATTTGTCTATTATTCATTTGTTTTCATTGCAGACAAGATACTAATTTTTCTTGTTGCTGAAGAAGGAGGTATGACCTCCGAAACGTCCAACAATTTATATTATTTTATTTCATTTTCCACAAATACCTGTAACAGCCAATAATTTTTGAATGAATATACTGGATGAAAATAGGCAACAAAATGGTTTATTTGTATATATATATATATATATATATATATATACATATATATATATATATATATATATATATATATATATATATATATATATATATATATATATATATATATATATATATATATA
>JARQZK010002278.1:207500-220000 GCA_030704885.1 Cynegetis impunctata | reverse complement strand
GCGACGCTTAAGTTTTGTATATCGTTTATTTTGCTTTCTTACAACTGTTCTTGTCGAATGATGAATAGTGACTGACTATAACTACATTATTGAATTTTACAAACTAAGAAATATGGATTTTATGGTCTTCCGGTCGAGGCCTGGTAATTAAGATATTCCTTATAGTCAAACCTAATAATCCTTTGTGAGGGTACAATAAATGCTTACCCTCACTGTTGGAATTTATCTCATTAAAGAGAAATCATATTGAACTATCATAAAATAAATGTTTCAGGGGATGAACTAACAGGAAACATCAAAATAGCTATACAAGATGGGGTTTTAACGAGTTCTTAAACTGCGAACTGAACATATAGTATACAGTTGTCAACGATTATAAAGGCGTAGAGGCAGGACTTTAGGTTTAATGCATCATTGCAATCTCGACAGATAGGTAGGAAAATGCATAATTTTCATTGCACATGCTCTTGAATAATTCAGGGTGGGAAGCATTCGTACCTCAGAAATTTATTTCATTAGTTTCGTAGTGGCTGGCTGGGCGAAGGTTTCTGTTGATCGGTTTTTCAGCTAATTACAATATTCGCAAGTTACTGGAAAATCATCACACGGGAACGCGCAACAGGTTGTGTGGCACGTGTTTCATCGCTGAAATTCAAGGTAATGAAAAATCTTTTCTCAGGGAGACCAATTCGAAGAATTATCTAGTGTGATAATGCCCGAGGAAGCATTCCTGAAAAAAAGAAGTCGACAAGAATAATTCATGTGAAAATTCTTAACTTTTTTATTCCTTATAAAATTAGATCAATATCTTTTCAATTTGGCATGTTTATAATTCATTTTTGATAAAGTGCATGTTGAAAATTAATTTAGATATAAAGTCAGGCGTACATTTGCAAGGATTATATTCTCTATGAAGATGAAGCAGGTGTATAATGAAAACAATAAATCATCACTCAGCTGGAACAGCTTCAGGACGAAATTGAGGAAAATGCGGTGAGTCGAAATATTTTCCTGTTTGAACGAATTTCTGTTAATTAACAGAAAAATAGAAACAATCAATATCATTAGTATCTGCAAGCAAGGGAAATCGGTAAAACAATAGAATAATTTAATATTACAAAATATAAAATAAAATAATGTGCGAATGAATACAATGGATGAACAGGTCGTGTATATAGATAAGTATATATAAATATATAAATATATATATATATATATATATATATATATATATATATTTATATATATATATATATATATATATATATATATATATATATATATATATATTTATATATATATATATATATATATTTATATATATATATTAGAGGAAAGTCTCCTAATATGGGGTACTTTTTTTCAAAACGCCATATTAAAAGAACGGAGGTAGTTTCAAGCATTATTTTCATAGTTCATGTTTCGTTGGATATACTATCAAGCATTTAATAAGAAGACACAAGTTTTTAAAAGAATCAGATAAAAATTTGCAGAATTTTAAAAAAATGTGCTCACCCCATATTAGGGGCATATGATATCCTAATATGGGGTACCTAATTTGATATGTAAAACCTGAAAACAAGTAAAATTATTTTGTTTGTTTTTGAGAAATATTTATTTATGGGAATGTGAAAAGTATGTCAAACAAAAAGTTTCATCCCTTATAAACATAAAAAAAATTCTCATCTAGAAATAACCTAAAACAAATTATTTAGACTTGCAAAAGTCACAAATATACCGATTGCTTTCACAACCAGCACAATCCACATGAGCCCATTTGAAGCAGCTCTGACACATTACCCATTCTTCGCCTCTCACATCTTCAGAGAACGGATTTTCGCAAAAAATACAAACGGCATCTTCAAAGTTTTCTACCTGCTGGTCATCTGAATCTTGATACTCCGGTTCAGATGTCGAATCTGAAGAAGAACTCCAGGATACCAACTTGCGTTTGTTTACTTTTTCTTCAGCAACTGACTTTTCTTTTGGGTTAGGTTTAATTTGTTTCTGCTGACTTGGTTTTGAATCACTAATCTTTCTTTTGATGGCCCGAACTTTGAAGGTAAATTTCTTTTTCTATGCTGGCCTCTAATTGCTCTTTGTATGGAGTGCTAGTTATAACGGCAGCTTTTTCCACTTCTTGAAACTTTTTTTTTAATAATAATTTTGAAGGCAGTAGGAACAGGGCATCAAGTTGCAGGGGTAATCTGTTTCTCAGGGGTAACGTGTCTCTCAGCGGTTTTGCTCTCTTGGAGGGTAACTTGTCTTTCAAGGGAATTTCTTTCCAGCACTTTATTTTGCTACGCTAAATGGATTTTTTTATATTATTAGCCTTGCATTAAGCTGTATGCCAATCTGCACACGTCTTTTTGAGTTAGTTCCAAAAAAATTTCTTTCCATTTCTAAGCAGTGATTTGCGAGCATTGACTCCATTTCTTGTGGGAAGACTATCTTTCCGTCCTAACGAAGAATTCACAATGTCTTCAGGCATTCCCTCCATTTTTTACGTACCTTTCTAAGGTCATTTGAGGTACACCGTGGGTCTGCGCATTCTCATGTAGCCCATTTCTCCTTGTAATCGAAACAGCTTAAAATTGCTGAAATCATTTGTTCTTTGTTCCAAACTTTTCGTTTTTTATGCTCTGAAAAGAAAATACTTTGGTTTACATGGAAATAGTACTCAGTCTTCTAATATGGGGTACCCCAAATTAGGAACTGATAGGTACCCCATATAACGAGCAATCATGATTTTTGAAAAGGGAATTTGTTTTGAAAAAACTGTATGTTATCTTAAAAAAAACAGAACCCATTTCTATAAACTACGCTAAATTCTATATTGAATCATATTATTAAATTTTTAAGAACTTACCTTTAAGTTACTCCAAAATATCTAAAGTGCAAACAGTCACCAGAAACTTTAATTTATACACAAAAATTACCATAACCTAAATCGTCGAAACGGTACACGTGTTTGTTCCGAAACGTAAATGGGTGCTTTCTAGGAAGTCGGCGGTTAGTTTTTAATGTTCACAATAGATGTCGACACAAGTACTTGCTAAAAAATTGAAAGTACCCCATATTTAGGCACTACCCCCATATTAGGCGACTTTCCTCTATATATATATATATATATATATATATATATATATATATATATATATATATATATATACATATATATATATACATATATATATATAATCTCTTGATATATATATATATATATATATATATATATATATATATATATATATATATATATATATATATATTCATGTGTACAGGGTGGGCCAATTTCGATGGGATTTGGGGGTTTTGGGTACTTCTAGTATAGGTATCAACAATTTCGTTTATTCGAAACGGACTTTTTTCAAAATTATTCAAGACCAATCCACCACTGCAAACCAAAATGTCAAAGTACATTTAGTATTTGAGATATAACACAAACTTGATTTTTTTTTTAGGAAACATGCCATATTATATATATTCGTCTTAAAATCTACATACTTCCTTTAAAATGATGTATCACACGCACGGTTCTGATTTTCAATTTTTCTCTTTTCTTCAATTAACATAGTTGAGTGGAACTGTGACATTGTGTGTAACAAAAAAAGATATCATTTTTTAAAAATCAAGTAGGCCAAAACTTTCATCAGAGTGAGCTTTGATAAAAACAAAAAGTATTTGGGTATATCAACCTAATACAAATATTGGCATTGTAACAAAGAATTACTTACTCTAGTCATTCTCGAGCAAAAATTCATTAAAATGTTTCAACATTTCGAAAAGTATGATATGTTGAAGTTTTTTATAGAGGCGAATTTATATATAGCTTTATCATTACGAATGTATCATGAGAGATATCCAGAGAGGAGGCATCTGTCGGGTAAAATATTTAGACGACTGAAGCAAAACCTAATATCACATACAAATGTAATGATAGACAAAGAAATAGGGAAATTAACAAATTTATGCTTTTTTTAAATCCTTCTTACTGTTGTTCTAGCTATTTCAGTATTTCCCCGAAAGCTGACAATTCATCCACTTCTTTGTCCATCATGAGATTTCTATTGGTTATTGGCCTTGGCTTCTTAAATGAACCATGTGATATTAGGTTCTGCGAAATATTGAATTTTTGGGTCGATAGGAAACCACTAGCAGTACCATGAGTTTTAAATATCGAAGGTATACAACTTCAGAAAATTTTTATTTTGAGAGCATATATATATGAACTATGAGAATATAGTGTTCGGATATTGCACACATACGAATGTATCATAAGCGATATCCAGAGAGGGGGCATCCGTGGGATAAAATATTCAGACGACTGAAGCAGAACCTAATATCACATGGTTCATTTTAGAAGCCAGGCCTAAAAACCTATAGAAATGTAAAGATAGACAAAGAATTAGAGGAATTGACAGTTTTATGCTTTTTCAAAATCCTTCTTACTGTAGTTTTAGCTATTTCTTCCATTGCTATGGTAGATGTGTCTGGAGAAAGATTTATTTCACCCAAAACTGACAATTCCTCCACTTCTTTGTCTATCATGAGATTTCTATTGGTTATTGGCCTTGGCTTCTTAAATGAACCATGTGATATTAGGTTCTGCTAAATATTGAATCTTTGTGTCGATAGAAATCCACTAGCAGTACCACGAGTTTTAAATATCGGCGGTATACAACTTCAGAAAAATTTTATTTTGGGAGCATATATACATAAACTATGCAAATATAGTGTTCGGATATTGCACACATCTTAAGTATAAAGTAGACTTGTGTAAAATCTCTCTTGCTTCCTAAGTGTAATTGTTAGTATACAGTTTATAGTATACATATCAAAAAGGGATTCGGCTAGAAAATTGTAAATCAGTATTAGCAATTTTCGTGAAAAAAATTCTTTTATCTGGTTGAATTTGTATGAATAAGCTTCCACACCTTTTTCGACAGATTATCTTCATGATAAAAATTTTAAATTTTTATCAATAATTATACCCAAGTACTTGATGTCAGTAGTCTCCTTAATCTCATCTTGAATATCAGGGACTTTTATACTAGAAAAATATGAACTCTTTGTTTCTGTAATGTTTTACAATTTATCTTCTTAATATTCAATGAAAATTGGTACACACTTTGCCATTTTGTAATTTTCTGAAGATCGAGTTGAACAGCTATGCTGACCTAAGCCCAAGAGTTTTCACGAAATGTCACAACTGTATTATCTGCATAGGATACAATCATTGCACGCATTACCAAGGACAAAAGAGAATTCATATACCCCTATACCAGAAATGACACATGGTCAAGAACAGTACCTTGGGGAACACCCATATTGACAATCCCAAGTTGACTAACTGTATCATTAACTTCAACAAACTGTTCACGATTTGAGAGGCAACTCTTAAAAAAATTCAAAAGTATGCCACGTATGTCATAACATCTCAGAATGTCAAGCAACTTCTGATAATTGACTGTGTCAAATGATTCAGCTAAATCCTGAAGAAGTATTTTACACTTTTCATTTTCATTCAAACGGCCGTTCAATTAATATATTATTCTGGTCAAAAAATTCAACAACTCGACATTTCAGACACTTTAAAAAATCTTTCTAAGATTATTAATCGCACTAATTGGTCTATTAATCACATTAATCACACTAATTGGTTGAAGTGATTATAGAAGATTTAATTTAACTGAGACAACTATTTTCAAGAAAATTGAATTTATTATATTGTTAAGAGGTAATGTCTGCTGTTATTCCGTCCGTTCCTAGTGAACTTATACTTTTTAGTGTAGATATATGCTTTTTAAATTATGCATTTGTTAAAGGATTTAGAAATATAATATTAGAATTAATTGATAATTTTTCTGTACAATTTGATTTATTCATATTTTTCTCCATATTTGAGCCGAAGTTGATGAAGTATTTATTACAGTAATCAGCCAACTAATTGTTGTTCTCAAAAACAATGTCTTCGTCGTTAACAAGGGGAGTTTTTACCTATTCGATTTTTCGATAGTATCATAAGAGATTAGTTGATAAAAAAATTTTATGTTATTTCAATTTTCTTCAATTTACCTGTAATAATAATTTATTTTGGATATTCTCAATATTTCATTTCTGTATTTATGTTCAAGTTCTGGGAAGTAGCGTAATTTTAATTTATTTTTTAATTTATCTCTTTATATCATTGAAACAAGTACCTAAACTTACTGTTATCCAAGGTTTGATTTTGAAATTTCTTTCCTGATTCTTTATGTGGGTTTTTGATTCCTCAATGTATTTATTAAACTTGCCCAAATGATCTGAAGCAATTTGGTGATCATGTAAATTCAAGATATTGCTCCAGTTTTTTATATTTATTAAGGTTTGTAATTTATGTTTGTTAATTTGGGTACTACTTACTCTTTCATTACAATTTGAGTTATTTTTCAGGTTTACTTGTAGTAAAACCGATATGATATTGAAGGATGAATCAGTAATACCTTAAGTTTGATTTGTTATAAGATAAACTTTTAAGAAAAATGATTTAGAATCGTGTGTAACACGAGTAGGATTCAAAATATGACGTACAAAACCATATTTGGCATGCACACATGAATATTCGTTCAATAGAAATCATTTTCATTCATTAAATTAACATTAATATCACCGATTAATAATTCGGGTTCCCCCTTAAGTCCGCTTACTGCAGACATTTTCATGTCACATATAGAGAACATATAGACCGGGAGATGGCGACACAAAATATTAGGTCATTTGTACCAATATGGCGGTTCTTCAGGGGTCTAATTACATAAAGGCAAAAAGGAAAATGATGGTCATAGCGCTGGCACCGGCGGCCCAATCGCGTGGGCGTTAATCGAACGCGTCGGATAAATAACGAGTGTCGCACGATTTGTTCCACAAAAATGCTTGTATTTTCAGATAGTCGAAAAATAAAGAAGTAGGCGGTAGCGTAATGCCATACTTCACAGGTGTGACTTACAGCTCGCCATACCGACGCGAATACATTAATTTAAATAAAACAATTCAACCATTTGTACCAAGCTAATTTTTGCATAGCTAATCATCGTCGAGTAGCCATTCACTCTGTATGATCATAAATAGAAGTCTGATAATGCCATACCTGTGGGAGGTGGCGAATGTGAACAATATTTTCTCAAAATCCTAAGATTTTATTCGTATTCGAACGATTTGTACCAGTATGGCGGCACTTGTTTCCCTCTACTAGAAGTATGGCAAATATAATAATGGCCACATTGTATCGTATAATTTCCTTGGGTTTAACTATCTTTCATAATAATGATACTTTGAGTTTCGATATATATGGAAAACCAACTTTCACGGATATATGTATTCCGTCGGATTCAAATCATCCTCTTTTCCGTAAACATTCAGCTTTTAATTCAATGATCCACAGAGCGTAATACGCAAAATACAACAATCAAATCATGAAAAACATACTTGTTGACCATGGTAAATTTCATACATTACATAAAGTGAACAAGGAAAATTCTCAAATAATTATTAAAGAATTTTCCTTGTTCAATTTATATAGATAACAACCTTAAGTCGGGTGTTGAAAGGTCAGGTTGATCTAAACGTTTTGAAATTTGTTTATTACTCAAACTTCCAATCCCTGATGGCGTACAAAATTTCAGCATGAGGAGTTAGCTCTTCTTGTCAGAATATCTTCATAATGCAGAAACAGGCTCTTAGGACAATTTTGAGTCTGAGTTTTGGGCAGTCACGCCTTGATAATATTAAAAATGAAGACTATTAAATGACTTTATGTATTCACACGAGTCCTATTCCTGTGTTTTAAACGTGCAAATGGGACAAGGATAATCCAGACTTACTTATATCCGATACATGGCCAAGACGTTAATGTGCAGTACATGTGCCTGAAGCTGTTCGATTCCTTACCTGGATATTTTTTTTTTTTTTTTTTGAAGTATCTTCATTTTGTTGTTTGAATTGAATCAAATTACTGTATACGACAATCTGGAAAATGGATATATATATATATATATATATCTATCTATTATCCGAGGACTTATTACTACAGTGAGATAAAATGGATTATGTGTATGTCATGAAATTTAAAAAAAACTCTATATCAGCGAGCTGCATTAGAAAAGCAGGCTTCCATAACGTATCCAGTTTGAAAAATGTATTGATTCAATTATAATTTTTTTCCAAATAAAAAAAAAATTGGGCCCTCTTCCGTGTAAAGAAGATTTATTTTCTCTCCGAGGGGTCAACCAATTCGTACCAATCGCATCCAATATATCATACGAAACTACCTCTACCTACTTACAAACTTGCAATCTTATTGCTACAAAATTGCGGCTTCTGTCTTGTAAACAAAATTTATTTCCTCCCCAGTGGGGTCAACTCCTCAACCGATTCGAAACAAAAACAATCCCGTCCACTGGTTGGGGGGTTGACCCCCCCAACCAGTTCATATCGAAATGAATACCATCCAAGATATCATACAAAGTTTCAAGCCTATTTTTCCAAAATTGCGCAAAATTTATTTCCTCCCCTGGGAGGTCGTACCAAAACCAATTCAATCCAAGATATCATACGAAACTACGTACTCACAAACTTTCGAACCTATTGCTCCATAATTACGTCCTTTGTCATGTAAACAAGATTTATTCCTTTCCCCAGGGGTCAACCCCTAACCAATTCGAACCAAACCAAAACCAATCCCATCCTAGATATTATTATCAAGCAGGTTTTTCAAAGTGAAAACCTGCTAATAATCCCACACTACAAGTTTTATAACTAGCTAGTTCCATATAAGCGTAATATGTTTGAAACTAGTTCTAATATTTATGTCTGAGCAGGGCCGTAGACAGCACTGCTTTCTAAAGGGGGCTAAACAAATTCTAGAGCGGGCTCGTTTTTTACGTAGTACTGAAATAAATATAGGTACATGAAAAAAGACAGGAATATACAACTTTTTCTGTCTTTTTATCTAGAAAAGTATACTGGAAAACGAATACTCATTAAAAAACATTTTGGAAAAATAAAAAAAAATTATTTTAATAAAAATTAATAAATAAAAACTCTCTAATAGAAAAATCTAAATGAACAAAACAAATAGCTTATAAATAGAAAAATAAGTCAATATTCTCTCTCTTGCTTCGTCACTTGTTTGCGCTTAATCGATTTTAGTTGTGTTCCTATTTCCACTTATGTGAAGTACTTTTACTTGAACTGATAGATAAGAAGTTTAAGTCCTGCTATAATTTTAAATTCAGTCCAAAGACCAAAATTTTCTGAACTGCCACTTACTTTTATAACTCCCAATAGAATATATCACATAGGGATACAATATAGACACTTGTTAAATGTCGATTGGAAAGAGATGTTTGGTGCATCAGTCCCTGATAACCCTATTATTTTTTGGAGGAAGGTTATAGATTTTAAAAATGCAGCCTACCAATTCATGTTTGAAGATTTAGCTTATTTGCATTCACTCTTCTAAGCTTACCGTTATCCTGTGCATTCGTGGAGAGAATTTTTTCATTGATGAATATTATTAAATGTAAAATTCGAAACAAAATGATAATAAGAATGTTAAATTCAGTTGTGTCTATTAGATCTCATTTTGCAATAAATAAGATTTGCTGTAAATAATTTGAGCCTAGCAAAGCTATGTATGCAAAATTGAATTCTGATATTTATCGCTACCAGAACCAATCCACAACTTCAACCACAGACAAAGATGATGATAATGTAATGTTTTTTTGTGTAAAGTTTATATAAAAATGAAGATTTTGTAACAGAATCGTGGTTTCGATTGTAATAGAAATTTAAGTGAAAAGTACCGAAAATACCTATTATTGTTTTTTGGACGAGTAGGCAACATGTTTTGTTCATTATTTTTTCGTGCGGTTGCGAAAAAATCATGATTTTGGGCGACAAGTTAGCAGCAAAACATGTAGTATTAAATAACTGCTAGAATAAGTGAATTTTATATGCTAAATTACTTGTTACCAATGCTTCCCCGTTAAAATGCCGCAACCACGGTTGCGTTTTTGAGCGACAAGCCAGCGTCTAAAGTGCGACACGGCTCTGAAAAGTCTGACAACCCTGCTAGTAGCCGCTAGGTCGTCGCTATTTTATTTTAGGATAAAAACGTGTTTACGGGTTAAAAGATGCCGCAAAATAGTTATTTATGTACCAAGTGCGTTATATAGATCCTTATGCCCTGAGGGAAACATTCGGCCCGAGGGCCTCTGGCCCGGAGGGATGAATGTTGCCCGATGGGCATAAGGATCTAGTAACGCACGCGGTGCATACAAGATTTTATTTTTCACAAAAAAATTATTATATTATGAAGAAAAAGCGATTTTAAAAACGTTTCATTGCTCCTATCCATTTTCCTTCTCATAGTAGGCATGTCATTTGTTGATAGTTTGACGTTTGTGAATATTTTTGTCATCATATTCAGTGAATGTCATGCTGCTTTCTTTGTGTAGTCTTATAGAAATAATGAAAATCAAAATGAATTTACCCAAGAATATGATAGAAAATGCAGCCAAAGCTGCGAATAATTAATTGCCGGAGAAATCCAGAGTCGGATACGATAAGGATTATGAAGTATTTAATCAATGAAATTTGCTTCATTTCTCCTAGTACAATAAGCGGGCGTTTTAAATCTATTATGCCCGCAAATGCGGGCGTAATGGCCTAGGGCATAATGAGTGTGTTTATAGCAACCGTATCCAAGGTGAAATAAACATATAATATACAAGTGAAAAATAAAAATAATTTTAAGTCAGTTTTACAGTTAGATAGATTTGTTTGTAACTAGGCTACTTTTATGTTTCAACGCAGATATAAACATTATTGGTTTGTAATAATTCTAGTATATTTTCTCGAGGGGGCTTAAATAATTCCAGAGGGGGCTCAGCCCCCTCTGACGCCCTTTGGCTACGGCCCAGTGTCTGGGCAAAGAGGTTATATACATATTTTGTATCTTGAAGGTCACCAATTATAGACAGTTGTAACATGTAAATTATTATTTTCCAGCCAAATCTAAATATTTAATATACTACATTGCATATTGCTTACTTCCGCGTGGTATCAAGAAAGTGTAGTGGGGAGAGAAATAAAGCAATTAATCAACGCAATATACTTACAATTGTCATAAAAATATGACTGAATTCTTGGTCTTGGACATGCGCACGAGACTAAAAGTAACTAGCAATAAAGTAGTAACAGACTACATACACTTCATGATCTCATTCATATTTTAAATAGAATTTATCTTGATACCTAATGACATTTTATGAATGAAACCCTAGATATCATTATTCAGTACAATATTGGAAAATATGACATTTTAAAATTTTTTCAACACAAATTGAAAAAAATTATGATATATAACTACTGTATATCAGTATGAAAGATCACTACCAATACCTAGTCATGTATTCTTGCAGATCTAAATTTTTCTATAAAATTCAAATATTAGATTTCTTGAACCAAAGAGCCGTCACCATAGATTTCCAAGCACATCTTGACTTGAATGTCAAATGTCTATTGGCCTCATGTCATAATTTATCACAGAAACTTTACTCCATAATATTGCACACATATACTTATCAAATAAAACAAAATTCCCTACCGAAAAGTCTTTCCAAAGTTTTTCTAAATTTTCAATTTTTCGTGTTCTTCATCTGATTCGCAACGGGTACAAAATTTATAGAGGTAAAAATTAAGTATAAAATTACTCAACCAATTATAAAACCAACAAAAGTATAACTGTAAATTTAGATTCCACTCTAATTTCATACTGGAGGTGAAAAATTGGGTGTCGTAGAATGACAGGTGAGTCAGTATTCAATAGTATAACTACTTTATTCTATAGAAATTGAAAACTATGGGAATAAGGTTTTCATTTAACGATGGTTATATAATTAAAGGGTATCACTCACTTTTCGAAATTTTAGAAAATATTTTCTCTCCATTCATCAAAAGAAATCCATAATGGCGTTATTTTGAATATATATCTTATGTGATTTATTGTGACTTCATATTCGTTCGAAATAAATAAAGGTTTGTTGCTTATTATAGTTCATTATTTAACTATTTACAAGGCCCTTTTCAACAGGATTGCTTTACATAGTCTTATTTATGGTGTTTATGTCAAGTTAGGTTTGTTGAATCTGTGAAAATCTAAGTGAATGCACTTTTAAGGCGATGATTTGACATAAATATGCTTATTATACCCACAATTCTACAATAACTGAAAAATAATTTCAATACTACATGCTTCTGACATAATTTAATATTTTATCAACTTATGACTTGGAAGTGAATATCTAACTGTATATTTTAGAATCATGATCACAATATTAGGTCAAATAACTTAATCACCGTATTTGTGTAATCTATTTATAATAGTTGTAAATATATATTTACATTTAAGAAATATGTTCATTCACATTTTGAATTTATACAACTACTGATAAATT
>JARQZK010002278.1:175000-202500 GCA_030704885.1 Cynegetis impunctata | reverse complement strand
AATTGAATACTTCTGGTCTAGTCTGTATCAGTCTTCAAATTACATGTGAATATTTTCCAATTTCAACTGTCATCCCAAGTACAGATTTGAAATTTCGGACACGTCACTTTTATGAGAGAACTAATTTTTAACGTATTCGAATATATTACATAATCATCAACATACCATAGTCTTCTTTTCTTTCCTTTTTAGCCCCCTTCCATTCAATATTGGATATAGGCCTCCCCTTTTCTTCTCCAGTTATTTCTGCCGTGAGTCTTATCCATCCAAATCCAGCCACTTTCTTCAAGTCATCAGACCATCGCATTTGTGGACGTCCTCGTCCTCTTTTTGCCGTCCAAGGTCTCCAGTGTTGAATTTCTTTGTTCCATCTTTTATCTGTCTGTCTCATAGTATGGCCAGCCCATCTCCATTTCAGTGAAGCTGTGTTCTATCACGTCGATTATTTTTGTTCTCTGTCTTTTGTCTTCTTTTGTAATTCGGTCTGATAGTTTCACCTTGAGAATCTGCCTTTCCATGGCCCTTTGTGTTTTTGCCAGCTTATTCACGATATTTCTTGTCAAGGTCCAAGTCTGGGCACCGTATGTCAACACTGGGAGTACGCATTGAATGTATACATTTTTTCTTAAGTATAGAGGTATTTTTTATTTTTTAATATCTTGTTTTGTTTCCCAAATACTGACCACGCTACCCTAAAACTTCTGTTTATTTCTGCGGTTTGGTTTTGTTTACCGCATTTTACGATCTGTCCTAGGTGTATATATATATATATATATATATATATATATATATATATATATATATATATATATATATATATGTGTATATTCATTCACAAACTCTAAGGTGTATTTGTCTAATAGTATGTTTCTGTCTTCTTCTTGGTTAGTCATTATTTTTGTTTTGCATTTATTCATTGCTAGTCCTATCCTTTCTGATTCTATTTTTAGTTCCTGGATCATCGTTTCTAGTTCTTCGAAACTTTAGGACATAAGGACAACATCGCCTGCGTATTTCAAATGGTTCAATCGTCTCCCGTTTATATTTATTTCTTTCTGGTTCCATTCTAGTTTCTTAAATACATCCTCTAGTGTTGTTATGAATAGTTTTGGGCTAATAGAATCGCCCTGTCTTACTCCCCTTCTGATTGGTATGGGTTGGGTGTCATGTAGTTGGACTATCTGTGCATTTTCATATATTGAATGGATTAGACAAATACGCATATATACGATTCGACAAGGGATCGAAACAATTTCCGAATGTAGAAGTTCAGATCTGAAAAAATACCTTAAGTAACCATTAAGCCAGCCTGGAGAGGATTCAATTGCTTACCTGCCGAAATAAAAGAGATGGAGACATATCAGACTTTTAAATAATTTTTGAAGGAAAGCTTCCTTAACTAATATTATGAAACTGTATTATATAAAATCTGTTGCATGTAATCTACGTTAACAGCAATCAAGCTGATTTGTGGTTTCTTCATGAAAATAAATAGATTTTATATATTGCTCAAAATGTAGATTTCTACTTACGGGTTATTCCATAATTTTCTGATCAATATACAAATGTTAATATTTTAACATAAAGATTAAAATAACATATAATAAAACCTGTATCTTTTCAGGCTCAACCTCAAAGTAATTACAAAACAAGTCCTACTATACCCAAATTAAATCCAATATCGCCCGCTGATAGGGATAACTTCGTACCAGAGGATATGAGGGTATCATCGCCGCACATAAAACAAGAACCAGGTCAAGATTCCAGCCCTTTAATTGATTCATTTCACTCTATGTCCGAAACATTACAAACGGTAAGAGTAATACTTCTTTTATTTCAAAATTAACCCCAGTGTACAATGTTAGTTTTAACTACTTCACTGTTACAAAAGATGCTACAGAAACTGAATTTATTGTGCAGTAGTTGCTACAAATTATGAAAACTGACGTAAAACTAAATGGTATTTTATAGAACAAAATATGTCACATGACAAGAGTATATTTCAAAACACTAGAATTGAAATACAAATATTAAATATGAATTGAAAGAAATAAGAACAATATGATCAAATTCCAGAATACAAATCTCAAACAAGAGCGGAGATACTAATCCCAGAAGAAAATAATAAAATATTGTAATCAATATTTTACAAAAGATGAAACTATAACTGCTGACTAACAAATTATCACTTATTAGAAAGTCTTGCTTTATAAATAACTGTACTCTATCAGAAAAAAAAATATTTAATGATATATTGTTAAACATCTCACAATGGCAACAATACCACTGCTTACATTATTGCTAATCAGTCTGTAAAAACTGAAATTTTTTGTTATGAAGGAAAAAAAATTGAGAAATATCAAATCCTCATTACGCAGTAGGTTTAAGGTAACGTCCATGAATTTGTACAAATTTAACAAAAACTTTATTTTTATATTCACTTATAGTCTTTTTTAATAATTTTGTAATGTTTAACGATTAATGAAATAAATAGTGATGAATGAAACTTCCAGTCACAACTGCACTCATTGAAATTTATAGAAAGAATGTTTCAGCAGAAACTATTTTTTCAGATGATTCGAAATTCATATCTACAATGGAGAAGTTTCATGATATTATGAATATTATATTTAACGTAATAATATTAAAATATAGATCAAAACTAATACATCACTGAATTTTTTTTCTAAATCCATCAACAAATGACTGAGAAATAGATTGTTGAAGTTTACGTATTTTAGTAGGGAACGTCATTCGACCTATTCAAGATCGCCGCACTACGAAACATTCAAGTAGGTATTAGTTTCAGAGTCGCGCCAGGGCTCTTGCTTCGTTCGTGTTTATTTACGTTAAACAGCCTTTTTTTATTCATGGGTGCGTAGTTTTTATTTCATATATAATGGAAGAAGGCATAACAGAAAAACATACTATTGAAAATTAAATATCCGCTGAAAACTGAAACCATGAAAAAATACATCAACAATGCAAAATTGACAGCGAAATGTGATGCTCAAGTACAACTTTACTACAAATGCGCTTTCTTCCGAATATATCACAGGCCTTTTTTTGCATTGCTCATGCAGATTTTGAGACATCTCAAAAAATTGATGTTTATGAATTTTTTTATAACTCAGATTATTGTAAAACATGATTAATCAATGTACATTATTCTGGAAGCATATTTTTGATGCAATGATTAAGTAAAACTCAAGCTTTGATTACATGTTTATTAATTTCTGTTGTTCACTATAGCAACAACAACGATGTAGTCTAACAAATAAATTACTTTAGTATCGAGGCGTGCGTGAGGTTCTACCATAGCAACATTTCTTAATCTACCGATTATTTTTCAACATTTATACGAAGCGGTGCTATTCGTTTTGTTTCCAAGACTTCCAGGAACTAGCTTTGCATTCGGTTACACTTATTCTCCAAGTGCCTTACCCGGTTTCGGGTGTAGGCGACCTATACAACTATTCGTGTTGTGCGTGATACAGTGATACACGAATAGAAGGGACCTACAGTTTTACGGTGGTTCCGAACGTCTTTACAGAGAGGCTTTACAAGGCAGAATACTTCTCGGTGGTTTGCCATTGCCTTGCGAGAGGTGGCTCCGCATTAATTCGTTGGTTCGGCCGGTATTCGATCCGCTGACCTTCTATTCAGTAGTCCAACGCACTGACCACTGAGCTACGGAGCCACTTCGGTTACACTAGGAGACCTTATTAGATGACATCCTTTACCTTGTAACAAGTGGGATAGTTTTATTGGATATTTTACTAACTGAGCTTTTACAGTATATCAAAATCTATAGCCAGACGCACATAGGAGTCTGAACGAATTTTCTTCAATGATATCAAAATATCTCTTAATGGAATAGCAACAACTTCAGATAGTAGTTTCATGAGAAAGAAAAAAAATCTCTTGTGTCAACCCCATATAAAAAAATTACGTTTTTAGTTATTTTCTTTAGGGTATCGTTGCGATATTGTGGCTTGATTGTATTTGAGAAAGAACAACCTGAAATTTTTTCATTTTTACCCCGAGGCGAAGTTAAAGGGGTTATAGTCTCACGACAAAAAGTTGGTAACTGGCCCGATTTTAAAAATTCCAACGGATATCGATAAAACACATATGATTTCATTAGGGAATTTGAATTCCCAATTTTTCCCAACGAAGAATAAAAAATTATAGCGTTTTTTAGATAGGCATTACGACATGCGCATGCGCCAAGGTCTATATGTACGAAGTCCTACAAAACATGCGTCGAAGTGGTCTGTGTGCCACGGTAACCAAGCCACGTTGATAGCTTAAGTTTGATTCTGCTTCTGTGTCTGCTTCCCATCCATAGAGATATCTTATCAATTTGATTCATAATTTGCAGCAAAATGAGCCGGGATAGGATATTCAAATTCGACAGTCAAACAATGAATTTTTTTGCTAAATTTTCACGGATTTTATTCGTAATATCGACTTATTAATACATTTATGGCAATTTTCCTTCATTTCATTCGTAAAATCGACTTTCATTGTTATTTAATTTATATAATAGGTACATTCAAAAAATATTGACGACATGCACATACGCCGAGGGGTTTTATCATTCCTAGTGCTACACAGTAGGGTGTCCTTCATTTTATTTATAATCTTGTAGGAGCTTGTGGCCCATTTCAATACTAATTATTTCACCTTGGATAAGTTATCACTTCTGTCGAGCGTACCGAGACGCACATGTTTCTTTTTTGCAAATTGTGGTCTTTCTATATTATCCGAAGGAACTTCGTTCCTACCTGGTGTCCCACGACACCGTTTCTTTTTCTTTTATACTCAAATTTTCATAATTAATCCATAAAAAAATAGAAACTTCTTCATTGGGGTAGAGAATGTGTTTTCTGTTTTTTGTATCTAATGTGAATACTAAAAACCCCATTCTCGACATATAATAAGGTCAACATTTTATTTGAGATTTTAATTCTATTTTCATTAGCGCAAATGTGAAAGATAGTGGAACATTTTTAGGATTTTATCAGATGAAAATTTGATGTACACGAATCATATAGAATAGTCAGCAAAAAGTCTTGTGAACAAAAAGTACATATAATATATAACTATTACAGTCAAGTTGTGTGGTTAAATTAATCAAGAATTTTCGATCAACTGTGCTAGGAGATTCCAATTTTCAAGAGAAATTTTTTCACACAATGCTCATAATAAATATTACCAAAAATTCACATTATAGTCATTTTTGCAATAAGAATTAGACACTTTGCATCATCTCACGGCTTGTGCATAAATCCTATGTTTTTGAACATAGTACAGTAGAGCAGTAAAAATTTATCCCTAAATTGTTGTCGGTTTCATTGCTATAAATTTGAATGTTATCTGAAGTGAATTATTTTGTACATTGAGAATTACGGCATATGAGAACATTTGTGAATATATCATGTTATTGACAATTTCCTGTCAACTTTCAAGAAACTTAATGTCGATATTTTGTTTTTAATATCGCTTTCTCGAATTATTTGTAGGGTGGAAGCGTGAGTGTTCATTCAGAAGATGGAAAACTCATACATAGCTTGTCAGATCAAACAGAAAACGACGGCATATCTTCGGTGCCACCTCCAGAATTGGCTGACACGATTGATGGTGAGTTTTAGTGTACAAAACGCTTGCACGTTACGCTTGGACATGTGACTTCGGTTGATTTATCTTATTCCTTATTATACAGTTTATTTTTAAACCTTTTCTCCTATTCAAGCAACTCTGTCTATATCATTTGCATGCTAGTTCTATATTATCCTTCAATTCTCAAACATCACACAGGTTTAAGGTTTCGGTACTTTTGTTATAGATGTTTTTCAACTGTTTTTATATATTCAAACAGAATAGAATTATTAAAAATTGAGGAATCAATAACTCTCGAAAATTTATTCACTCACACTCACACAAGTCGATAGTAGTATAATTATTTCCAATTTGTGGAGAATATGGTATTAAATTACATTACGGAAGTATGTACTTACATGAAGTTGTAATATATTCCGGATATTAACTTTGTAAATTATAAACTCTTGGAAAGAGATCATCTAGATTTCAAAAAGTAATTATTATGTTCTTTTGCTGTATTTCACTCATTTGGAGATATTTGTCATATTTGGATAAACAGTTTTATATATTCCTGTGGACTCTAGGGCAATAATTAGTTTTTCATGTATAGGCATATTCACATATTACTGCACTAGAACATGTTATGGTTCTGAACCCAGTGTGTTTTGCCCTATATAAATTTCGATAGGATCTTATTCGTAGGTGATATTTGGATAAAAAAATCTTTCAATGAAAAAACTCGATTTTCCGACTACAGAAGATAATTTTTCGAAATATTTGGAATGCTTCTTCACTCCTATCAATAACTCATATTCAGAGTTCAACTGATCACTAAGGAGTGCTACTCTAAACTACTAATTGTTGCTCAATATCAAATACAAAATATTTGAAGAAAATTTATAAAGAATGTTTCTTAGTTATTCCGTACCATAGACTATTCTATATATTGTGTTTGATATGAATGAGATGCAAGTAGTATTTTCTTATATATATTTTCAACCGTTTTACACAACATTCACCATAAGAACTACAAATTTCATAATTATCTTGATGAATATACATACTTCATATCTGTAACAGTGCATAAGGGAACAGGCGTGTTACGCTTCACTAGCACAGTATATAACATATCTCCCACAACTTGAAGAAGTTACGAACATAACTCACGAGGGGGCTGAATGATCCGTTTTGACCTACGCAAAGGAATTTCTGAGGCAGGAACGTCTACCATGTTTGAGCTTGCTGGTTGGTTTCCAACCTTTACAAATAAGTGTTCAGGTTCATGGTATTCCGGTACTCCAAGTGTAATAGTATTTTCTTTCAAAATAGACTTATTATGATTCGAAGACAAAGCGGTGTTAACTGCACCAAGCATGGTAGGTATGAACTGTTCAGGAGTATTTTCCCCAATTTATTCCATTTGATCTATCTGTCAGACCATCATCCAAGGTAACAGAATAGTATAAATGACCAAATTTTTCTGGGAATCTACCATACCACAATTTAAATGCATGTATATAATTTCTAGCTTCCACTCTATCCCCCACTTGAAAAATATCTTACATAAGATTTTTTGTGTGGGTCTAATTTTGCATTTCTGGGTTTAAAAATATCCAACCTTGAGACTTAATGCGTCTATCAAATATCATTGTAGACTGACCTACTCCTGTTACTGTATTTGGAGTAATAGGATAATTAAATGAGAATTTACTCAACTGATATCTCCATTTGGTGAACTATTTTGTAAAATGTCTTCATTGTTTTCATACACCTCTCTGCTAATCTGTTTGTAGCAGGGTCCTATGGTGCAGAAAACTATTGAAAAATATCTTTTTCTGTAAGAAATCTCTTAAATTCATACAACGAAAACCAGAACAATATCTGAAACTAAAGATAAAGGGATACCAAATATTGAAAACATTTTCCTTAAAAAAGTAACAACAGTTTTACTTGTAGTATCCTTCACAATCTGTGGCAAACTTGTGTAAGCATCAACCAGACTTGAATAATTTTCCTTTGAAACCGGGACAGCTAAATCAATATGGATGCTCACACGGATTAGTTGGCATTTGTCAGGGGGTGTACATGTGTTTTGACTGGATTATTCCTATGTTCATTACACTCAGAAAAATTCTGACACAAATGTTTAATATCATTCGATATAACTGGCCACCAGCAATGACTTCTAGGTGATGCTTTCATTTTAATTGCATCGAAATGTGCATCATATAGTTCTTTTAATATTCTAACATGCATTTACTCCTTTACTGGTCTGCAAACCTTGCAATAAATTATGCAATTCTTTATTAAATTGTCTTTCAAGTTCAGTACTCGTAATAGGTAAAGTTTCAATCTGAAAAATTTCAAAAGTATATGTAATATATACTCTCAATTTGATAAATCGGCTGCAGGTAGTCTAGATAGTGCACCAACATTGGAGTGCAACTTTTTATTCTTGTATTTTATTTTGTTATTGAAGCTTTGTAAGAATAAAGCATGCGCATACGTGCAGTAGTATGCGCTGAGAATCTTTTTGAAGGAGAAAAAAATCTAAACAAATTGTAGATTATCAATCCATGAAGTAATAGGTCTAACATGAAGATAAACAACATTTTAATAAAAAAAAGTTATTGCATACCCTCTTTACCAATTTGTGCATTATTCTGCTGAACTGCACATAAATAGTGGTTGACTGTTATAAGTGACAAGTTTTAGTTCAGTATTGCTCAGACTTAAAATGGATATATTCTATTTGAAATCATTATGGTTAATTAATTTTACCGCAGCACCCGAGTCAACTTCAAAATGTATATTTACCTTATTTACCTGTAATGGCAATGTAAAGTTGCCTCTGAATTGAGCATGTTCTTTTTGAATTTTCAAAATCTCATGAACCCTGAGCCTCATTTACCTGACTAACTGTTGTAACAGTTTTTCCTTGCATGCAGATTCTGCTCAGATCTCCATTTCGTTTAAATTTCCTGCATTTTTCATTGGATAGTGAAACATTTCATTGTAGTATTAGAATTGTTTCTAACTCTAGCCTGTGAAATATTGTTTTGAGTAATTTAATCAGCACTAAGATGGTGCTTTCTTAAAGTTATACTGACTTTATGCACATTTAGTAAGGTTCTTGCATTCGAGTAACCTACTCTGGATTCCTTAGTTTCGTAAACAAAAAACAAATTCATTTCGTAATGCTTTCTTAAGTAAGTCGCCAAACTGACAATTAGGAGCCATACTCTACAATACTGTCGAGTATTCTTTTCACCCTCCACTTGTCTTCTGTGAAGGAAATGAAAAATGTCGGCTACTTCCAAAAGTTCGGGCTTATAGTGATTCTTCGTCGCAGCCATCAATTCGTCATCCGCCTTGTCCTCGGCAGATCTGGGGGATAACTTATCACACATCAAATCATTAGAATTGGGGCCCATATAATGTAGTAAATAGGCCTTCTTTATCTTCTGTGAAAGAGCAAACACTTTAAATGCATTTCTCATACCATTCCTGCACATGAGGTAGCAGTTGATTTAGGAATCCAAGTATTTTCCTTAATATCGTAACCCGCTATGACTAGGTATTGAAAATTAACGTATAAAGTAATATTAATAAGTTAGTAGGTATGAAAATATTGGTTGCAGCAATGGAACAGTCGTCGAAAACTGAAAGTATGAAAATTACATGTTTGAAACATGAATTTCTGAATTATTTTGAGAAACATCACCATATCTCTAGTCTTCTTATGAATACACAGCTAATCACTTAGCCATATGAATTTTACAAACATTATTATGTTTTATCTCAGCATAGTACAGCTACCCAATCTCAATAATGTAGAAAAGTTGAGGCAGGTTTCAAGTTTCCTAGAAATCAGCAGTTTGCTATGACTTCAAATCCAGCATAAACTGCTGTTTATTGATCCTGTTCATGCTCTCGGGGCGCTTATAATGCGTTTCATGCTTTCGCCCATGAAAAATATATTATCATTTTATCTAAATTATAATTCGAAATACATCAAAATTAATAGAGTAAGAACCAGCGACGATCAGATCTTCGTTATTTTATAAAACCTGAAACTTTCTCTGAGTATTTGCCTAGTATAGGTTAAAACAATCTACCGACTATGAAGTTCGGATAACGGTTGCTTTGGATGGTAACAGGTAGCAAAGTTGTAAAAAATTGCACCTTAGTTTCGTTAAAGTATAAAGCTCAGTTTTTATATATTTCATTTGGACTAATATCAGAAGTCACGTCGTCCATTGTCAGACACTTAGTATGGTTGCAACCCCCTGTCAGACACCCTTAAATTATATTGAATTGTAATTAAACTTACGTTATATTATAAAGGCTGAATTTTTCGTATGTTACTTAAGGAACTACCAAAAGATGTTTTCCCAGTGGTCAGACAGTTTCGATGGTTCTTACACCTTGTCAGACACATGAAGGTCTACCGTAGGTGCGAGAGCGAAGTATATACATGCAAGCGGGCGCGAGTGAAATAGTGCGTTCGGTCTATTGCGATCTGTCACTGCGCATCATATGTCGTTTTTTCTTATTTGTGTAGTTATTAAAAATATCTGATTCAGTTTTAATAAATTGTTATCATGGGAGACGTATTAATTTGTGTTGTGTGTGGAAAAAGTGATGGCAAAATGATATTGTTTTCTGGACAATCATTGAAAAAATGTCAAGCTGTTTTGAATGCTAGAAAAAAACATATCCTCAAATATAAAGACATTATTTTGCCTGATGAATATACAGACGGTGGCTGTCACAGGGAATGCTATAAAGTATTCACAGGACTTCCGGACAGATATTTTATTTCAGTTCTGTACCTGGTAGTGAGAAAAAAAATCAAACACCGTACCTGGAGACAACTTTTCTCCAGCCACGTCATTGATACCTGAGTTGACCATAGACCCAACTGATTCACAGTCTTCAACAGAATCATCAACATCACAATCAACTTCAATTTATCAAACAATAGAACTGCAACCTTCAACTTCTCCAGGAAGTTCTCATTTACAGCCTTTACCAACAGAATGTTCAACAATATCAGTATCAACTTTTATTTCTAAACCAATGGAACTACAACCTACAATTAAATTTTAAAAAAAAAACGTAATACTCCAAAATTTAAAAAAAAAAACGTAATACTCCAAAATTTTATTGATTATTTCATTAGAATTTTGATTTATTTCTTTTCTGGCATGAAAATTTTCCTAAATTATCTATTTTCTGAATATTTAATTCTTAATGAAATGAATAATAAGAATATTTAATTCTTAATGAATATCATTATTTAGAAATTACTCTTTATTATGAAATTTTTCCATAAATCCAAAAAACATATAATACTGAGTAAATTAAACATGCGCAGCGACAGATCGCAATAAGCCAAATATACTTCGCTCTCGCACCTACGGTAGACCTTCATGTGTCTGACAAGGTGTAAGAACCATCGAAACTGTCTGACCACTGGGAAAACATCTTTTGGTAGTTCCTTAAGTAACATACGAAAAATTCAGCCTTTATAATATAACGTAAGTTTAATTACAATTCAATGTAATTTAAGGGTGTCTGACAGGGGGTTGCAACCATACTAAGTGTCTGACAATGGACGACGTGACTTCTGATATTAGTCCACATGAAATATATAAAAACTGAGCTTTATACTTTAACGAAACTAAGGTGCAATTTTTTACAACTTTGCTACCTGTAACCATCCAAAGCCACCGTTTTCCAAACTTCATAATCGGGGATTGTTTTTACCTATATTAGGCAAATACTCAGAGAAAGTTTCAGGTTTTATAAAATAACGAAGGTCTGATCGTCGCTGGCTCTTGGACTATAATAATTTAAATGTAGAATATAGTTCGCGCGTTACTCTTTTAGGAAATATTGAGTCGGGCCTGTATTTATATGAAATCGCGCCTCTGCGGTCGAAAAAAGTAGCTTCCACGATTGCGATGAGTAGCCTTCATGGTCTTTTTGGATGGGAATTTCTTCCGTGTCCAACTCGAAGATAGTTATTTTTCGACGGCATCGGCAAAACGTCAAACTAAAGACGCTCAAATCTCTCGAACTGTTTTTCCGATCGGAATGAGACCCATCCATTGCTCTAGCGCTGGCTTTCGGTACCCGATTCTCTCGGCCTGTCTACGTCGTCTCGTCTGCTTAAACCGGGTCCCTGAAAGTCCAAAATCGCGAACCATTTATACGTTTCGTATTATATACTAGTGAGTACTATACTGTTGTAGAAGACATTCAATTGAAAAAAGTTTTAGTGTATACATACAGGGTGTTTCGGCTCTTCTGACGGAATATTCGAAATGTGAAGCAGAAATGTTTTTTTTATCAATGTATAGCATACCGTTAGAAAGGGCATAAAGTAGAGAAGTTAATGAAAGAAAATGAATAATAGTATAATTGGAAGATTCCGGATGGTTACTACACTCCGTGGATTGATTATATCATGAAGTTAGAAAAAAAGAAATAGTTTCAACTGTTTGACTATCTGAGGAATAGTTTGAATAATTTTTATTATTCGAATAAATGTTCTGATGAGTGTTCATTTGGCAGTAAGAGTTATATAATAGGAATTATATATATATATATATATATATATATATATATATATATATATATATATATATATATATATATATATATATATATATATATATATATATTAATATACATATACAAGTAGAGCAGAATTATCGGTATAGCCCGCTTATATGGAAGCAGCCGTTGACACGTGTTTCGGACTCTTTGGTCCTCATCAGAACGGCGTAGCCAAGCATTGGATTGAAAACTTGGAGATGAAAATAGCACAACAAACGAAATCCCCTGCTACGGAAGACAATCACACATTTGTGGCTTATATATATATATATATATATATCCTTTATATATTACACAAATATATAGGATATGTCAGTATACAAAATACAATATATATATATATATATATATATATATATATATATATATATATATACATATATAAAATAATATAAATAATAATAATCGTGTTTTTTTTGCATTTATAATATTACAACGATTATTTAATTTCACAAGGAATGAACAAAAAAAAGTATACTCAAATCAGTATAAAATGTTGCAAGTTGAGTTCATAGTTAAACTAAATTAACAACCACTTATGACAGCGCATGCATCATATCAACCGCCGAGTATACGTCCAATGCTTGAAAAAGAAAAAAAATTAAAACAAAGTAAAAAAAGCGAGTCAGTGTAACATTTCAATAATAATCAGCAAGCAACCATTTCTTAAAGGATCTTTTGTATCCAAACAACTTAAAGCTCTTAATATTCAATGGAATTTTATTGTACAATCCACAAATGTATAATATAATATAATATAAATTATATATATATATATATATATATATATATATATATATATATATATATATATATATAATGAAGTTAACTAGGACATTTATTTCAAACAAACCTCCTAGCGGAGCTGGTTATACGAGTTCACGAAAATTCGAAATACTTCCATATACCTTGGACGGTAAATGTTAGAAAAATCAAGTTGTTTATCACAATTAACGGAAATGATAGACAGACTGTTTCGCTCTTATTTGTGGCTCATCAGTATCATCCATCCATCGAAAGTGATAAACAACCAAATATTTCAAACGTTCTTATATTTTACTTCTAGTAACTCAATGGCATTTAAATATGACACAGCGCCACCAGTCGGAAACGAGTGAACCACATCTTACAGATAGATGAAACATTTCGGCAACGAGAACTCGTACGTCCTGACACCCGAAGGTGGTTACTATATTCGCTAAGCAAGAGTAAGGTTGTACATCAATTCCATGTAATGCAACATTTACACACCGCCAGTAACGAACGCTCCGATTTTATCCCCTATACAGGCAGCAAATGAATATAAAACAGAATTCTTCGTGTTATCGATACACGTTCTTGGCAATAAAATGAAGTAAACTAGGACATTTATTTGAAACTTATCAAACAACTAATCGCCAAATAAGGGCGAAACAGTCTGTCTATCATTTCCGTTGATTGTGATAAACAACTTAATGTTTCTAACATTTACACCAGCTCCGCAAGCAGGTTTGTTTGATTAGTTTTAAATAAATGTCCTAGTTTACTTCATTTTATTGCCACGAACGTGTTTCGATAGCACGAAGAATTCTCTTTTATATATATATATATATATATATATATATATATATATATATATATATATATATATATATATATATATATATATAATATATATCTAACTGATAGCAGCCTTCTTGGAATTTTTTAGATTAGGAGTAATTGATGACATATTAAGTGAACCTGCAAACATTCGATATTAACTACAAAATTATAGCATTTAGGTATTCTTTGAATATCCCAATATAGTTCGAACGAGATAATAATTAAACTAACTACAGTTACCTTATTAAAACAGTGTGTTGTAGTTGAGCAAAATAATTAGAGAAGAACTCTCAAACTAAAAGATTTAGGCATTACATAATGGAATTATAAATACATAAGGAGATTCAATTTACATAAATAAACATTGGGGTATAATGATAATAATCTTGTTGAAACTATTTATTTCGACCAAAGTATTACATAAATACATTTAAAAAGCAAAAATCATCATAAAATATATCCTTAACAATAAACGACAATCAGAAAAAATAAAAGCATATTCGTGATTAATTATTGCATCTAGTCATAAACCATAATGAATATATTCGGTATTATATGTAACAATGAATTTCTACATACAAACAAAATTCAATAAACAATTTCTCACATACTTACTCAACTAATCATGTGCTCCCTGCATTTCTTCTTAATTGCACACGTCGAAGTAGACCAATGTTTACGGGATAATAAATTATAAACGACAGCTTCATTCAATGCAAATCAACCTGTAGTAGAAGTCCATCATATTCCCAAAGTGGAGTGGTGTATATTCACGTTGTAGAAAACACACAAAGTCGTCTCCACAAATTTATTTATACCATCAAATCATTAAGTGATGACAAAAAGTACATGTTTCGAGCCTACATAGGCTCATCATCAGCTTGATTGTCAATATAAAATTCTAAAAAGAAAACCACAAATATTGGTAATACAGTACAATAAAAGGTTCAATTAACTTACGTGGATAAGAAAAAATTCAAACTTAAAGGAGCAAAAACCAAAGAACTAAGTAAAAAGGTTACATACATGATGAAAATTATCTGTGTAGGGTACAATAACGGTGACTGAGAGCCTTCATGCCCCATAATCAAAGATATACCTGTAATCCACCGCATGGAAATTGAGAAAAAACTCTACAAATGAAAATGAACTGAACGAAAAGAAAATTACACGAGGTAGGCATCAACAGTCAACCTCTCAAATATGAAAACGTCAAAAATGGCACAGAACAATGACAAGAGAAATCCACCCACAGAACACAATTGAAGAAGAACAAATTCAACGTCAACTAGTGCTCCGAGCAACAAAATCTCCCATCACTCCTCCATACCAGAGACATTAAAATGACAATATAAAATATAAGTATTAGATCAGAATGTGAACGATTACAGAAGCAAGGAAACTTTTGAAGAGGATCTAGGCAGAAACAAAAAATTAAAATTTTAATGAAAATTAAGGGAATTGAAAAACTTTTCCACACTCAAACTGCACCTGTTCATTGAGGGTAAAAACATTGGAATTATTAATAGCAGAATTAATTTCAAAAATTTCGAGAAAATTTAGTAAAGAGCCCTTCTGGCAAACATGTAAAATATGTAAATCCGAATCAATATCAAAACTATGATTGTTATTAAGAATATGATTAGCGAACGAACTACCAGTGTTATATTTATTTGTGTGGGTTTCTAGACCTCTCAATCAGTTTAACATGTTCCAAGACTCTTGTTTTAATTTTCCTCCCACTTTCTCCCACATACTGAGCAGAACAATTTGGCTGTGAATATGAAATTCTGCAAACACCTGAGTAGTGAGAAATAGGTAATTTATCTTTGGTATTGACTAACAATTTTGAAATGGAGTCTACAGTGTAAAAAGAAAAATTAACATCACCGAACCTCCTAAAAATATTTGAGATATCATGTGATATTTTACCTAAATAACGAATGAAGCAAAATTTCCTGGGCCCACAAACAGGAATTAAACTACGATAAAGAAATTTAGTTCTATGCTTGTTATAGATTCTATCAATTAAGAAAGAAGGAAAACCATTATTGTAACCTATTTGCCTAAAAATGTTCAATTCCTTGCTGAAATTTACAGGCGACATTGGAATATTAAAAAGCCTGTGGCACATTAAATTAAACGCTGCAAATTTATGAGAAAAAGGATGACAAGATGGTAACTACCATCAAAAAGTACCACACAATCATCTACATACCGGTACCAAAAACTATCTGATTAAATAATGGGAATAAACTAAGGTTACGTTCCAAATCAGCCATGAAAATCTCTGCCAGAAGGGGTGACAAATTGCTACCCATAGCCAAACCAGAAATTTGTGTTATCAAAGGATAACAAAATGGAATTAGGTGGAACAACCACATCTTTGATTTTCTGGGTGAGGTCAAAAGAGTTTGTCAAAGCAAGAGGATTGCTGAAATGAGTAATATTCTTTATGAGCAAATTCAACCAAGAAGCCAACCTGGAAGCAGGAGAGTTACAATAGGAGACAACAGGTCTAACAGGAATATCTACCTTATGTATCTTAGGTAGACCATAAAGCAACGGAGTAGCTGGGTTCATAGGTGTGAGCCTGAATTTGGAAGAATTGTAAAAATTAATAGTATTGGCACAAACGTTCAAAGTAATCTTCAAGTTACTGAAAAACTGTCCGTATTTAAAAATTGAGTGACTTTATTATTGTACTCATCTCTGTCTAAAATAACAATGCAATTACCTTTATCTGCCTTAGTCACAACCAGTCTATTATCCGATATTCCGATATCCTTCTAGCAATATTCTTGGAAGTCTTAATATCTGAATTGAAGTTAGGTGAATTCTTAAGTAATGAGAAATTATTGTTGAGAGATCTAGAAATTTCACTTCTAATCAAATCCTTGTTAGGAAAGTTATTCGTCTCAATGACCCTTTCACATTCAACTGCCGAAAGATTGAAATTTTTCAAATTGTTCTGCTCAGTATGTGGGACAACGTGGGAGGAAAATTAAAACAAGAGTCTTGGAACATGTTAAACTGATTGAGAGGTCTAGAAACCCACACATAGGTGAATATAACACTGGTAGTTCGTTCGCTAATCATATTCTCAATAACAATCATAGTTTTTATATTGATTCGGATTTACATATTTTACATGTTTGCCAGAAGGGTTCTTTACTGAATTTTCTCGAAATTTTTGAAATTAATTCTGCTATTAATGATCCCAATGTTTTTACTCTCAATGAACAGGTGCAGTTTGACTGTAGAAAGTTTTTCAATTCCCTTAATTTTCATTAAAATTTTAATTTTTTGTTCTGCCTTGATCCTCTTCAAAAGTTTCCTTGCTTCTGTAATCGTTCACATTCTGATCTAATACTTATATTTTATATTGTCATTTTAATGTCTCTGGTATGGAGGAGTGATGGGAGATTTTGTTGCTCGGAGCACTAGTTGACGTTGAATTTGTTCTTCTTCAATTGTGTTCTGTGGGTGAATTTCTCTTGTCATTGTTCTGTGCCATTTTTGACATTTTCATATTTGAGAGGTTGACTGTTGATGCCTACCTCGTGCAATTTTCTTTTCGTTCAGTTCATTTTCATTTGTAGAGTTTTTTCTCAATTTCCATGCGGTGGATTACAGGTTTATCTTTGATTATGGGGCATGAAGGCTCTCAGCCGCCCTTATTGTACCCTACACAGATAATTTTCATCATGTTAATGTAACCTTTTTAATTAGTTCTTTGGTTTTTGCTCCTTTAAGTTTAAATTTTTTCTTATCCACGTAAGTTAATTGAACCTTTTATTGTACTGTATTACCAATATTTGTGGTTTTCTTTTTAGAATTTTATATTGACAATCAAGCTGATGATGAGCCTATGTAGGCTCGAAACATGTACTTTTTGCCATCACTTAATGATTTGATGGTATAAATAAATTTGTGGAGACGACTTTGTGTATTTTTCTACAACGTTAAATGCAAATGTTTTCTTGAAAATAGATTTGCTATGCCTTGGCATATCCAAAAATCTCGAGTATCTAGTCTCTCTCATATGAATATCAGATCAAAAGTTAATTAATTTTGGGTGTATCAAGTTTAAGTGTAAGAGTTCATGGAGCTATCTCATAAAAAGCTACCCTGGTGGTACTTCCCTGTATATTGTACTCTGAGCAGTGTCCCAGAGGAATACAACAATATAAATAATCAATATGTATACTTCTAAGACTGCAAACCAGTACTATGCTACATATTAAACGGACACCATTATTATTCTACTAAGTCAACTATCGGTTGTAAAATTCGTGAGAACAGGGATTTCACACTTAAATAATAAATGAATTTTGTCTTATTACAGACGACACCATTTTTTTCAGTTTAGTCATTATGTATCGTCGCGTCATCGATCAATCATTATATATATATATATATATATATATATATATATATATATATATATATATATATATATATATATATATATATATATATATATTTATATATAAATATATATATATATATATATATATATATATATATATATGAATAAATATAAAATATATCATTATTATAAGTCATATGGCCCGACTGTAAACCAGTACTCTGCTACATATAAAACGGACCTAATTCTTACATCATATTTCATTCTACTAGCTGCAATATTCACGCGTGTGGCCTAGGCTTCATGAATACTTGTAACGGACTTTTCGTGTCGGTTCTCCTGAATTATGAAGAAAGGATTTTTTAGTTATATACAAGTTTATTTACAGTAAATTATTAACAGAAATCAAATATTTGTACAGTATGACCCAGCGCGCATCGGCTTCTGCTCTGGTCTCGTTTCGCTGCGTCGACCGCACCTCCAGTGCGCAAGCAGTCCTTTGTCAGTCGATGATGGAGCGAAGTGCAGGGATATGCCGGATCTCTGCGTTCTTAGGTCCGCGCTTCTGCTTGACGTGATTCCGGGGACCGGGGTCGGTTTCATCGCCGCCAGCTGGTCAACCTCGTTGACCACTGAGAGCTAGTCAGCTCCCTGTCTATATGAATTCTCCGACAATCGATACTTGTCGGACGGAACGGAAATAGATTGGTCAATACCCAATCTAAGAATATTACCGACAATCAATACTTGTCGGACGGAACGGAATAGATTGGTCAATACCCAACCTACGAGGATTTCCGACAATCAATACTTGTCGGAAGGAACGGGTCAATACCCAGTCTCAGGGATTTGTCGGCAATCAATACTTGCCGACGGACTGGTCAATACCCAGTCTAAGATGGTTCTGAGAGAGAGTTCCTGGGAGTCAGTACCTCCCAAGAACTGCCTTCTGCATTCTCGGTGCTCGGGTTATATAGGCAGTGTCTTGCCCCTCCAGTGGAATAACGAGCTTACCCCTCCAGTGGAATAACCAGCTTGCGCACAACTAACGTTGATGCGCGATCAACAACGTTACATACTATACAGCGGTTGTATAATTTGTGAGAACATAGATTCGACATTTAAATAATCAATGAAATTTGTTTATTACTTTCTAACAATTTCTAATAGTTGAAATATTCGATTATAGTCTCTACGGAAAATCAGAGAACCCGAAGAGTAAACTTAAATCATTTTCGAAATTATTAACTAATTGTTTAGTACAGTCCAATAACTGATCATTTAGAGTACATTTGTATATTTTTCTCCTAGTCTTTCTTAACTAAATGGTTATTTATGGTACCCTGTACACTGTTCATATATTTATTTTATAACGAATCTACTTTTTACTACTGAATACAGAAGAAAATTATACAATAACCTCTGTAAATAATTGACTATACAATAACTCATAACTCTACTTTAAAAGCTCATTGGTTGGTGCAGGTTTCAATTTTCCATAACATATTTCTACTATGCATGTACCAAATGAAATTGTTGATCAATTTTTATGCCATTTCTAAAACGACTAAATCAATTGGCTCGACCCGCTTACTTGATTCGAGTACCACATTCAAGCAGCATATTATACTCAAAGGTGAATTTAGTGCAAGTCACCTCATTCCCATTATTTCAATTATATACAGGGTCACTCACGGTGGATGGTAGGTTAGACGTTTACGGAGAACGGGACATGGGATTATTCTGAAAATTTGGTTTCATGGGTAATTGAATTTGCTCTATCGATCTAAAATAATAGTAGCGCTGCGGCGTTGCCGCTTATACTAAAAAGTAGCAGCAACTGTGAAATTTCAAATGAGACACCGTATATATTATTCCATTTTTTGCATCTGTACCATTTTCCAATTGTTTTTGTATGATATTTCCCTATACCTATCTCCAGAGGTTTTCGAGAAATTAAATGGTTTCCTCATTTTTTTGTGCAAAACATAGCTTCAATTAAATGTTCATTACTAAGGTATTTAGATTCGTAGGACGCTGAAATTTTAGGCATAGTTTACCAAGGTCCGACGTATTAGTAATATTCAAAGGAATTTGTTCTCCATTATACAGGGTCCTTCAAAATTTGCGATTTTAACGATAAATACAAAAATGGTAAAAAGTGCATTTTTTCAAATATAATACCCTGTATATTATTGAATATCTCGGAAGAAAATTGAAATTTCTTTCAAAAGATGTATCATGTTCCTATACCTAAAATGTCAGGTTTCCGAAATAAAAGCAAGTTTCTATAAAAAACGGATTATTTTGCCATATTTTGTATTAGGTAGCTATGAAATGTCAAGAAAGATGTCATTATGAAAATTTGACAATTAGTCCATCAACAATAAAACTTTCGCGCGTTCATTAACGAAAATTTGATTTAAAAACAATCAAAATGGAAGGCAATAACTATTCTCATGAAGTTTTGATGAAGCTATTTATTGTACATGGTCAATGTGACCAAATAATAGCAAGAACATGCAGAAGATTCAATAAAATGTATACCTATTAACAACCAATAAACGAGAGAAAATTTGTACGTTCACAAAATAATTTTATCACTTAAGGGTCAATACTGAAAGCGAAACGAAATTTACTAAACTAATAAAAAACAATTTGCGTTACGTAAAATAACATAACATAAGTGATAAAATTATTTTGTAAACGTACAAATTTTCTCTCGTTTATTGGTTGTCAATAGGTATACATTTTATTGAATTTTCTGCATGTTCTTGCTATTATTTGGTCACATTGACCATGTACAATAAATAACTTCATCGAAACTTCATGAGAATAGTTATTGCCTTCCATTTTGATTGTTTTCAAATCAAATTATCGTTAATGAACGCGCGAACGTCTTATTGTTGATGGACTAATTGTCAAATTTTCATAATGACATCTTTCTTGACATTTCATAGCTACCTAATACAAAATATGGCTAAATAATACGATTTTTATAGAAACTTGCTTTTATTTCGGAAACCTGACTTTTTAGGTATAGGAACATGATATATCATTTGAAAGAAATTTCAATTTTCTTTCGAGATATTCAATAATATACAGGGTATTACATTAAAAAAAATGCACTTTTTACTATTTTCGTATTTATCGTTAAAATCGCAAATTTTGAAGGACCCTGTATAATGGAGAACAAAGTCCTTACAATATTCCTAATACGTCGGAACTTGGTAAACTACACCTGAAATTTCAGCGTCCTACGAATCTGAATACCTTAGTAATGAACATTTAATTGAAGCTATGTTTTGCACAAAAAAATAAGGAAACCATTTAATTTCTCGAAAACCTCTGGAGATAGGTATAGGGAAGTATCATACAAAAACAATTGGAAAATGGTAGAGAAGCAAAAAATGAAATAATATATAGGGTGTCTCATTTGAAATTTCATAGTTGCTGCTACTTTTTATTATAAGCGGCAATGCCGCAGCGCCACTATTATTTTAGATCGATAGAGCAAAATCAATTACCCATGAAACCAAATTTTCAGAATAATCTCATGTCCCGTTCTCCGTAAACGTCTAACCTACCATCCACCGTGAGTCACCCTGTATATATATTATATATTATATATTATATATATAGTATATATTATATATATTTATATATATATATATATATATATATATATATATATATATTATATATATATTATATATATTATATTTATATATATATATATATATATATATATATATAATATATATATATATATACTATATATAAAAATATATATATATATATATATATATATATATATATATATATATATATATATTGAGAATAATCATATCCAGTATTGATAATATATACGCAATGAATGTTATAAAAGCAGACTTCATTTTTCGAATTCATTTGACCAACCATTATTCACATCTATGTGCCTATATGATGGAACGTTTAACAAAAATGTTTTTAAAGTTACAATTTGAGATAATTCAGACAAAAATCAACACCAGCATTGATTAAAATAAGGATTTTACAATATTGTGAAAAGTAAAGACGATTGTGTTTCTGCGTATTATGCTTACACCAGTAAAATGTAATTTACGTAGCCCGAACTGATTCCATTTTAGTCATAAGGGAAACGATTTATAAAATGCTTTTTTTTTCGTGGAGTTTCAAATGTCTTCTTATTATCTACGAAACAGAAATTAATTGAATGTTGAGGGACGTTATCCGTTTCAAATAGAAACGAATATAAATATTAGTTTTTTATGAGATTGACATTAAATATTGGGGATTTTTCGGACATTTATGTAAGATGAAGCCCTGGTAGATGCGAAATGCAAGTCACGATGTAATAAATTTCATTCCAATATCTTAGAAACAAGTTTTTTCATTTCGTTCCTGATAATAGAATTGATTGAATTGCTTTCATTCGACTGCTTGTCTAAAGGCGTATCTTCATTTCAGTAGTTATTATCTTACAATATCATTAAAAACGATATACTGTTTCAGTAGTCCAATGAATGAAGAATAATAAGAATTTTGAGTTCATTATTATGTAATGCTAAATTCCTTTTGGAAATTAAAAATCCGAAATGACATTTTTAAACATTTTCAATATTGAAGTTTAACTCTTTGAAGAGTTTTTTTTCATAAAGGCATCTAATTTAGGCGTTTATTTAGTATATATCGTAATTTATTTAAAATGATTAATTGAGTGTGCGTTTTTTTAAGAATTTCGTCAAATTGCATTAGAATTTCAGGTAGATAAACTAACAAAAGTTAGAACAGAAAAATGCGTTGTATAAAACAATTGTTTGCTTTTATTAATTTTCGCGGAGGGGGCTTTTTATGCACTCTGCTGTTATTTTACCGAATTCAAAATGGAACATGAGACTTTCCGACTATTTGCTCTCAAATTCTTTCTTCTACTGAAACAATTATTAAAAACTTCAAAAGTACAGGGACGATAAGATTTAACTATGTTTTTCAATCAGAATGTTGTCAGTTTGAATACAAGAAAATTTTAATTTCATTTCATTATCTGTAGCGAAGTGTCGAGCAAACAGAAGCGACGAAAATTTCATGTAATAATATTAGAGCAAGATCCCAGGGCATTACCTATTTTCTCAGCAATAATAAGTGTGGGATAAAGTAATGTTCGTATGTGCTTTCAGTGTATGCTTAACTGCTAGCTTGGGCCGACGGTCAATTTCCAGGTACTAGGTGTTAAAGGTGGGTAAAATTCAACTGACTTCTTAAATTTTCAGGGCTAATTTTTATATATCCTTCAAAACCTACTGTAACAATTAATAATTATTACTGCCAGAGAATTCCCGTCGGCGGAAGCCTTTGTCAGACGCTTTGAGGTCCTAAAAAAATAAAAGAATTTAGTTATATTCTTAGTCTTGATTTGTATATATGATACTCAGGTTACTATTTCAATACCTTCTGTAAGCATCCAGACCGATCTTAAGGGCCTAACATCCTCCCAGACATACAATAAGTGTCCTTATCAGTATGGGCGCAAGAACATGATTCGTTCGTTTAAGCGCGAAATTGGTTGTCTATGCGCGTCGATCTCCCTTCTATACTTCTTCTTCTTCTTCTTCGGTTAGCCCTACAACCCAGGGTGGGTCTTGGTTGAGTGCCCTACTTTATTCCAATAGTGTCGATCTTCCATCAGGTCTGCATCGAAAGGAACGTTCACTTTCAGCAGTTCGTTTTGGATGTTGTCTCTCCATCGCATGCGTGGGCAACCCAAAGTTCTTTTACCTGCTGGAGTCTCTTCCCATACCAGTTTCCCTAATCTTTCTTCATGGAGTCTCTGTACGTGGCCGGCCCACCTCAGACGTTGAGATTTTATTTCCTGGACGATGCCACTGTCATTATGTAGCCGTTTGATTTCAGCATTAGTTCTAATTTGATATTGAGTTCAAATGGAGTCGTAATGAGGTCCGAAGATTTTTCTCAGTATCTTGGGTTCGAAACGTCTGAGTTTTTCCTCGTTCGCCTTAGTCATTGTCCATCTTTCACATCCATAGGTAGTTATTGGCCTAATAATAGTCTTATATATTTCAACTTTGGATATCCGTGTCAGGTTTTTTGATTCAAGGAGATTGTTTAGGGAGTATAGACATCGATTTGTGGCCAGGATTCTTCCTTTTATTTCTTCGTTGATGTCATTATTTACTGTGATTGTGGCGCCTAAATATTTAAACCGTTCTACTCTTTCAAAGTTGTACGTGTTTATTGATACATTTTGTCCTATTCTGTCATCCATACTTACTGTCTACTAGGGTAGCCTAGCTGGTAGCGTGGCTGCAGGCATTATCTTCGTAGTTTCTTACGGGGTGCCGTACGTGCGCGCTAGTCGGGGGCGCTATTCTTGACCGTTCGCAGATTTCAAGATCGTGCGCATCTTACGGTTTTGCGAATGATATTTGTTTGTGGCATCCTTGACCATTCGCTGAGTGTGCGTTCATGCTTATTTTACAACGTGTGGTCTTTGTTGATCACAAACGTCTTGCGTATAAGTTTCGCAGTCATAAAAGTCGTAAAACACCGATTTCTATGATTGAAATTTCGGTATGAATGATCAACAGCATATAGCCAATTTGGAAAATTTACAAATTGCAGTTGAACAAATATATAAAAAAAAATATTTTTTCCAATTTAAAATTCATCTAACTCATAAATTCGACACTTTCTTGAACTTGGAAGGTTAGGTTAGTGAAATTAGTATGATACAGGTTAGTTTAATTTTTTGAAAAAAAAGTTAGAAAGCGACTAAATCTGCGTTCATATTCGTCTTTTCCAGCCCAAAATTAGTAAGTATAATAAGTTTATTGTATCTGCCATTAATGATGAAATAATAGTATATTATTCAACGAGCGGTAATGTAGGTCATAACTCACGCAGATGAAGTTTGCAGCACGAGCTGCAAGCGAGTGCTGTAATTCATCTGCGTGAGTTATGACCATTACCGCAAGTTGAATACTATACTTTATCTACGACCATAACAATAAATACTAAAATACAAGTACAAATTCACAATAATTTGAAAACGTCAGAATTATTCAAGGGACATTAGCAGATGAGTGACGATTGATCTTAATTGGGATCTTAGTAGACTACATAGTGAGTTATAGTAGTGAGTTATTATAACTCACGCTGTTTGTTAATAGATACTATTAATTGCTAAAACGCAGTTGAATAATGAATATATTATTCAATAGGAGTAGATAAATTCATTTATCATCGCCTATCCGTTTCTATTGGCAAGATGACGGGAATGTCAATAATGACGCTTAATTGCGCCGTTGTCAAGTATATTTGAAGATGAGAATGATTTTGAGAATGAAATTGATTTTGAAGATTGCATGATTTTGCGAAGGATGGTCAAGAATAGCATTTTCAGAAATCGTTTGCAAAATTCGTTGCTTATACGTGCCGTTGCGAACGATGTCAAGAATAGCGCCCCAGGTCGATTGTATGCTAGCAGGCTGTGTCGCTGGTCGCTGGAAGAACAACATTTTGCATTCTACCAGCGACCAGCGTGTGGAATGGACTCTTTGCGCTCATACTCATAGGAACACTTAATGTGTGTCTGAGAGATGTTTGGCCCTTACGATAGGTCTGGCTGCTTACAGAATGTATTGAAAAAGTACCCTGACTATCATATATAAAAATCCAGACTGAGAATATGAGTAAAATTCCATCATTTTGTTGGGACTTTCAAAGCGTCTGGCAAAGGCTTCCGCCGACAGGAAGTGTCTGACAGTAATAATTATTGATTACAGTATTCTTTGAATCATATATGAAAATTATCCCTGAGAATCTAAGAGGAGTAAATTGAGTGTTTTCCCATCAAAGGTTTCCTCATGGTAATGTAAGTTACTGCTTGCAAACTTACAAGGCGAATGCTGGGCCAGTATTAATCCTCTGAACGCTGCCCACACTTCCTATGTTCCATAAATATCCCCTCTCACCTATCCTTAATGCACTTGTACATACAAGTGTATCCCCTGATCTGGCTGAAGGAGTTAATCCCAAACTTAAGCTGCCCGCCTCCCTGACACATACTTCAGGGATGGATGAAATACGTGTTTCCTTTTCCTTTTCTTTCCCACGTTTAGCACCTGGTACCTGGAAATTGGCCGTCGGTCTAAGCTACCAGGTATGCCTACACTGAAAGTACATACGAATACTACTTTATTATCCCACTTACTTTATTATCCCACTTATATTATTATTATTATTGCTGAGAAAATGAGTAACGTCTGGGGGTTCTGGGATATTGGATGATATGTAGTTTGATACCTAATTCCTGGATCCGATAGGTCATAGGTTTGATTTAATCGACTAATTTTCATGAAAATATTGGAAAATTAGAGTTACTTTGTTTACTATCATGAAAATAGGTTTTAATTATAAACTCATTCAGCGAATCATGTACATATAATAATCTTAAATGACGATTTAACAATTCAAAGGGTTGGCTATCGTTTAATGCTGTATGTGTTTTTGAACTTTACAGGTAATTTAATTTCAAAGAAAAACTCAGATCTACAAACAATAAAATTAATTGCCAAAGTAATTGTGCCAAAAAGTCATGAAGAAAAAAAAAAAAAATATATATATATATATATATATATATATATATATATATATATATATATATATATATATATATATATATATATATATATATATATGTATATATACAGGGTGTTATTTAATAAGTGTCCGATATTTCACAGGACAATTCCTCAGTTATTCATACGTTGAAAAGTTTATATAATATATAGAATTATTTATATGTATATAATCTAAATCCCAATAATACCTTTCGGTGTTTGGGTCTCAAAATCTCAAAATAACATAATACTCTATAACCTTCCGCTACGTTTTCATCTCTCAATTTGTAACTTCTTATTTTCTCATTTCTTTCATTTCGCCCTACATTTCCAGGATTTTTCTTTCCTTCATTTCCTCTTATTCTAGCGATCAACAAAAAGTGATCCCTTCCAATGTCCGGACCTCTATATACTCTTACATCTTTAATTTCTCTTCTGTTTTCTTTTCCTACTACTATATAGTCTATTATCGACCTTTCATTTAACCCACGTCCCTGCCTGGTGAACTTATGCTTTTCTTTGTGTTCGAAGAAGGTGTTTGTTACAATTATATCATTCAGTCTACAATACTCCAAAAGTCTTGATCTTATGTTGTTTCATAGCATTATTTACGAAAAACAAATAAAATAAAATAAAATTTTTAACAACCTGTATTTCAAAAATGA
>JARQZK010002278.1:152500-170000 GCA_030704885.1 Cynegetis impunctata | reverse complement strand
GGTGACTAGCTCACTTTTGCTGTTCACTTCAATTATATATTTACTGCCAACTATGTAATGTTTTGGAAAGGAAACATCTTGAGTTGTTGAACTTTTCAGTTATCAATAGCTTTTTTTTTGTTGTACGAGGTATGGCAATTTGAAACCCGGAATCGAGCTCCCAGGGGCAGCTAAATTAATTTTCGGCGAAATTTCGATCATAATCCTTCACAGTAGTCTCCTTGGAGTTCCACGCACCGCTTCCACCTCCGCTCCCACGCCTGGAAGCACCCACGGTAGTCGTCTTCAGTTAGGGTGTTCAGCGCCACCGTCGCAGCTTCTTTCGCCTCCTGTACACCGCCGTGGTGGGTCCCCTTCAGGTACTGCTTCATCTTTGGGAATAGGAAGAAGTCGCAGGGAGCGAGGTCGGGGCTGTAGGGGGGGTGCGGCAACGTTGCGATGCTTTTTTTGGCTAAAAACTCGCGAATTCGTATCGACGAATGTGCAGGTGCATTGTCATGATGCAAGAGCCAACCATTCTCCGCGAGTTCGGGCCTCACGCGGAAAATACGGGCCCTCAGCCGCTCAAGGACACCTTGGTAGTACAGTCCGGTCACTGTTTGTCCCTCTGGAACGTATTCCCGATGAATTACGCCTTTGATATCAAAGAAAATTACGAGCATGGACTTCATTTTCGATTTGGACATCCTGGCTTTCTTCGGGCGCTCCCTGAACCGCTTTGCCCACTCGAACACGGCAGTTTTCGACAGAGAATCATCTCCATACACGTCTTTAAGTTTACGAAAGATTTCCGCGGAGGTTTCGTTTGTTTTAACCAAAAATTCGATAACCGCGCGTTGTCTCTTAATTAGGTCACTCATTTTCGCGACGTATAGAAAAAACCTTGCTTTACAAAAACACGCGGGAAACACAAACTAAACGTGATACCGCGTTCAAAATTTAACTGGTACTACTGAAGAGTCCCCTCTTTCGAACGAGACCAGAACGCGCCGGCTGGTGTGTTTAGTTCGGGAGATATCGGCCGATTCCGGGTTTCAAATTGCCATACCTCGTATTAAGGCGTTCCATCTTCACAGTTTTCCTGTTTGAAAATATGTTTTCTGATATGGGTATGCTGCCTCTCTATTGTGTAGGTCCTCGTTTTTGTAATTATGTATTGTATTATTCAAACATTTCTACGAATTTTATTTTATTTAATCTTTCAAATTCTTGTACAATGATTTTTCTAAATTAACGCTTAATAATGCAATAAAGTTATGACTACCGCTTCATTTTGAGAAAAACAGTCCAAAAATCCCTGATCGATCTTTATTATTACATTGACGTTTTCGTTTGTCCCTTGCATTTTCAGTATTTTAACCTAATTTACCAAATTGTACCAACATACAACTCAAATGTCAAGTTGAGAATTACATCAAGTTTGTATTTTATGCATTACTCTCAGCTGGTTCAGAGCTCACATTTCCAAACAGACTTCATTTTATTTCACACCTCTTCATAAACTTCTGTTGATGTCATATTTATTCTTTACAGCGGGTGCTTAAATTGTTTTCGTTTAAATAGCGTAACTCGTTCATTTACTTTTTAAGATATTGTTGAGTTTTTCTCAGGAACAAAGAGAATTTGAATTATTAATATTCATTTCGATAGCCCAGATTTGAATGATTAAACTGTTTTAATTCGTGAATTGTAAGGTCGTTTTCATAATCAAAGAATTTATATATATATATATATATATATATATATATATATATATATATATATATATATATATATATATATACAGGGTTGGGATAAAGTATGGAACCAAGTAAATATCTTTTGAACGAAAAGGAGAATATTTATGAAATAAAGTGCAATAGCACAAAATGGATCTGATGTTTATTACTCACTACATACGCATACACACAACATCAATTTGTTTATCTGAACGTTTATTTACGGTAATGTGAAAAACTCGAAAGAAGTTGAGACGTGAGATAATTCCTCGTGTATACAGATTTTTTACACTAAACCCAGTATGTACGAATTCGAAATCCCAAGCTATTTCAACATCTGCAAAGATATACAGGAGCTCCCATTTAAATTAAAAAAGTTCAGGGGATTTCCGGTTCAAGCGGAAGTATATTATCCACAAAAAATTGCCGCCATTGGACCTGCAAAATTTCATGAATAATGTCCATTTCGTTCGAAAGATATTTACTTTGTTCCATACTTTATCCCAACCCTGTATATATATATATATATATATATATATATATATATATATATATATATATATATATATATATATATATATATATATATATATATATATATATATTACAGTCAACTTAGTTCGAAGGAATATATCTATTTGTATTCGATAAAAATGGGTTTCAGTTAGATCTACTTTCCAGCAAATATAGTGATGCTTATCATTCGTGCAATATGGATATTCATTCAACATCATCATATATGCAGAAATGTTTGTGACTTTTCAAATATCTTCTTTTAAGTAAAATAACTGTGATGTCGTTTGGATCATCTATTAGAAATAGTCGATACATGTTTCTCCAACGAAAATTTTTTGTTGATTCAAGCCAACCGTCCAGAATTCCACTGAGTTGCAGAAATTATTTATTGACCAATGACACTTAAAGGTCTCTTGTTTTTATGGAATGTACCTCCAGTTTAAGTATTTGTCAAACGAACTAGTTATATTAAGTGCAATTTAATCACTCTCGTATTACCTCATGTTTCATCTCATTACTATTAGAATTAATTTTAAACTTATGTGCTGCCGTTAATTATTCTATTGTATTAATTGAAATCCGAGAATATTCGATTAATTTTTGATTTATCATCGAATAACTATGAAAACTACTTGCACCACTAGGTTTTTTACGGAATTTGATTCTTTGAACTATAAATTTGAATCGGCATCGTTCAGTTTGATCATTTTCAAAATTCTGCTTGTGAAACATAATAAAAATGAGTTCATTAACGGTTTTCGACTTTTCATCAGCCTGAGCGATGCTTGTATATTTTGAATGCTCTCGAAAAAAAGACTATCTCACCTTTTATATTTATTATTGCTGACAAAGCGATACTTCTTACTATGTGTTTTGTTCTGCGAACAAATAAGCTTTATCTGTTGTGAATTTATTTCACTCTAATGGCTGCCTATAACTTTTTTATTTTTTAAGCGTGATATGTTTTATTCAATGTTGGTACCTTACATATTGTATATAGGTATTTTTGGTGTTGAAGGTGTGGTTCTTTTATGAAATTTTTCTTGTACGAAGAAAGCTTATATTATATTTGTAAAAACCTATTTACATCATATGAATCTAGTGCATTATATTCAATGAAGTATATTTAAGGAATATTGAAAATACATTTGTTGTTAGTTTTTATATTGATATACTATACTGAAAATTTTTATCATATTATATTGGCATTATGAAGGTTAAAAATCTGTTTGGGTCAAGCAAATAAAAGTGATTGTGATATACAAGGGATGGTGCTAAGCAACTCTTTCTATCATATTTAAAATGTGCAATATTTAATTTTATTTTTGTTATACTACCATTTTCATTGTGGCAGTTTAAATTTTTATTTATTGTGATTGTGTCTGTATTCATTATTGAATTAAACTAAGTGAATTTCATGAATCGAAAACATGGAAAAGAATTCCAACCTAAACATTTCTAATCCTAAGAATGTTGAGATAAATCAACTTGAATTTTTCAGTATTCATACTCATAAAATTATGTTGTCATACCAATTGATTTATGTAGAAATAATTCGAAAAATCTACTTCGTGTAGTTTTGGAATATGTATCCATTCGTATTTCAACTATCATATTGATCAAGAATTTATTTGGAATTTTAATGAAAAAGAATTTGTTAACGATTATTGAAGATATGTGGATATTAAGATCAGTTGCAAAACTAAACACAGCTCATCAATTAGAATTCAATATCAGATCTATGCTTAGTTTTTTGTTATATCTTCATACAACAGTTATCTCGATATTTCTTCAGTGTCATATTATCTCAAGTTTCAATTCAAAAAATTTGTGAACAATCAAATTAAATAAGACACTACCTACACTAGAAGAGTTCATATGACTATAACTCACAACGAACTAGCATTTCTTAATTTTTTGATTATTTTATTAACAAATTTATATATATATTATATATATATATATATATATATATATATATATATATATATATATATAAAATAAATATATATATATATATATATATATATATATATATATATATATATAATATATATATATATATATATATATATATATATATATATATATATATATATATACCGTGAGAATCATTTCAAGGTACACATAGGAGAATCCAATGAAAAATGTATGCTCCATTTCAAGGTATACATAGGGAAAACAACAATACAGATTACTTTTCGTTGCTTAGCGATATTATTGATACGTCCAAGCTGTCATAATTTCTTTGGCTTTCAAGGAAGTAGTTAATCTTATTAACTATGTAAGAGTAAATCATGACACGTAGGAGTTAGCTTAACAGCAATGGAAGGAAAATGAAGACTGAAACGAAGAAAAACACTTTTATTTATCAAAGATAGCAGCAAAATTTAAAAACATTTTCTGTTTACAAACATCTCATCCGAGATTCGGAGTTAGAGCACCATACAAAATCAATGAAAATAAGACAATAGATGTGGTAACTAGTGTAGTTGAGAACAGGAGTAAAAATTCAGGAGCAGAAGCTCTTAACAAAAAACATTCGAAATAAAGAAGGGTCACCTACTTTTAATTCTTGGTAATTTTGGTACTTGTATGATCTAAATTTTTCTTTGCGTAGAATTCGCATCACCGAACTTTGTGAAATGGAATGGGCAGCGGCTACTGATCTTGAATTCATACTGCTGTTCTCGACAACACTATTTATTACATCTATTCTCTTATTTTCATTGATTTTGTATGGTGCTCTAACTCCGGATCTCTGATGGGATATTTGCAAACAGCCTGTGTTCTCAAATTTTGCTGTTATCTTTGATATTGTTCTTATGGACGGAACCGGTCTCTCAGGATATTCAACACTAAAATGATCTCTCATTTGCCTTAAACTAAAGCCATTGCAGTACTTATCGTAAGGGCGAATCTTTTCTTGTAGTGTGTAAATGTACATTTTCAAACTTAATACGATAAGAAATGAAAGTTATCAACAATCACATCTGAAGTACTTCAAGTTGTCAAGTTTAAAAATCATCATATTACCATAGCAACAACTTGATATGCTATATTTCCTATGTATACCTTCAAATGGCGCGAACATTTTTCATTGGATCTAATGGTGATGGTTTTTCTATGTATACCTTGAAATAATACTCACTGTATATATATATATATATATATATATATATATATATATATATATATATATATATATATATATATATATATGAATTTTATTGTACCTAGCTCATTATTCTAAGGATTATTATTGATTTTTGTTAGCAACTACGTAATATGAATGGACTTGGGCTCTTGTTTGAATAGCAAAAAAACGTCTCTTTTAAAGTTCTATTATTGTTTATAAAAAAAATCATATCGTAATATTTATTGAAATTTGAGTGGACAATATGTAGATTTGAGTTATAAACATATACTTGTATATGTTTTCATTAACATGAATTTCAAATATTTCAAATTCCTGTTTGATATTTTAACTTGATTGTTCAATGTCGTCGCAGATTTTTATTTATCAATACATTATGCAAAAAGTGCAATTAAAATTCAAAATTATGCAAAGTGCAATGATAGAATTCGAATAAAATAATTTCTAGATTTTAATTAAATCAAATTTTTGTATTGAATACTTCATACATGATCCCAGGAAGCCTAGTTGCTGTTGATTCTATAATACATATATTTTTTTGCCTTTTGAAATTCAAACAAAGCGTGTGATCTGTTGTAACTTAATTTATATCAATTAACAAATAATCATGCAGAATTTTTTCTTTTCTAAGATTTATAACAAGTTAATATTTTTGAATTACAAGAATTGTTCCAATGCAACAATGCTTTGGTGAACTCAATTAACAAAGTCATTTTATTTCTGCATCTGTTTTCATTATCATGATAGTATATAAATATCAAATAAACCTTCCATTTGCGGAAAAGTTATGTTTTGTGTTGTTTATTTTATTTATATATGTAACTTTCATAAGAAGAGAAATTTCCATGTGTGTACTTCATTAATTTTTATTAAAGTGGTGTGTTTAATTAGTAATTCTTTCACTATCCTCTCTTTTATGTATGAGATGTACTATGGAAATATATGCGGGTTTATACATCAACGTGTTGTGTGATTTTATGTATTCATCCTTCTTGTTATTTCTTGGAAATTTAATATCCATGCTCAGAAAACATTACTTCACGTAGTTTTCGGAAAGTAGTTTCAACAACTTCACCTTTATTGAATTACATGTTATGGTAACATCAGATTTGATATGGTCGGAACATATCTTGGAAACATGTAAGAGCGCTAAATCAGTATTATATTTTCTTAAAAGCCTCTTCTGACACCTCTGTGCAGCTGTAAAATCTTCGACACCTGTTTGGGTACGCTAGTGAAGTGTAGTGTCCTATTTTCATTCGCGACGAATGTTTGAATTTAATAACAAAACCCTAAAAGATATATTTCTCCTAAATACCGATTCTCGTCTCCGAGGTCATGAATTGAAATTGAAAAAAGTAAATTTTAAGTGTACGCAGAAAAAAACTTTTATCACGAATTGAGTGTTGGGTGAAGAGGCGGTCGAAGCGTCATCAGTTAATATTTTTAAGAGCAAAGTCGATAAGCAGTTGTTTTCTTGATTTTTGGTTTGCACTTTTAACTACACCTTAATTTTGTAACATGTGTTCACAGTTGTATATGTTGTATGTAGGCTGTTATAGGCTCATAGGCCAGTCAGTTAAGGCATTGAAAATTTAGCAATAATTCCAAAAGTTTTTAAAATTTGGTCAAGTGAATGCTACATAGAGAAAAGAACAAATCTCATTTTGCAACCTTTTCCAAAGTCCGGAACATTGTTAAAATTGCAATAACATTGAATTTTGCTGTATGCTTGTGAAAAAAATTCTGTGAACTTGATAGATACTTCGGAAAAATATACCGAATAGTTGTACAAATTTGCAACGTTGATCGGAACATGTTTATTTATAATTTTTTTAATTCGTGGTATTTTTTTTGGGCAAGATGGTCTCGAAATAATTAAAAAAGTTTTGAAACTTGGTTGCAAATTCAGAAAAGATCTATTCTGATGCATTCGTAAATTTGCAACCTTGTACAGGCTGTCCCATTTTCGATGTCCTCACGGGGTAACTCCCTTATTTTTAAAGATAGAGATTTGCGGTTTTCGCGAACGTTAGCTACTTTTTTGTGAATCTCACGATACCGTAAACAAAATTTTCATAGCTTGCTTCGTTTTTGAGATACAGGGCGAAGTTGAAAATATCGCATTTTGGCCCCCCTCCTGTATCACAGCTGTCTTTTAACTTATAGAAAAAGTAAATACTGTTATACACTTTTTTTACGTAGAATCCAGTGGCGTAGTCAGATTTCTGGAATGAGCTGTCATTGTTTAGATATAACCCAATGTTATAATTTTTTAAATGGAACACTCTGTATATTTTTCCATATTCAAAACATAAATGTTTTGCGCTTTTCAAAAATATATAACACTTATATAAAATTTTAAGTATTAGTCCTGTATTTAGATAATTTTCTTTTTTTTATGTCAAGTCAAGAAAAATATCACTTTGATAGATCGTTCGACGCAGTAAACAAATATATCACTTCCATTTATATAGGTAAGAATGAAAAGTTTTCATTAAAAAATATTGTTTAATATACGTTATTAAACAATTTGACAAAACAATAAATTTAAACTAATGAAACACTATTTATCAACTATATACGCTCTGGACCGAATTAGTAGGTGGCTATGAAAAAAAAGCAACTTTATGCAATTTGAAAAAATATAAAAATCCAAAAATCATATTTTTGCAACTTGCATGAAGTTCCGGACCACGTATAAGGTTGCGAATTTGCAAATGCATCAGAATAGATGTTTTCTAAATTAGCAACCACGTTTCAAAATTCTTCTTATTATTTCGAGACCATCTTCCCCGAAAAAATTACCACGAATTAAAAAAATTATAAATAAACATGTTCCGATCAACGTTGCAAATTTGTACAACTATTCGGTATATTTTTCCGAAGTATCTATCAAGTTCACAGAATTTTTTTCACAAGCATACAGCAAAATTCAATGTTATTGCAATTTTAACAATGTTCCGGACATCGGAAAAAGTTGCAAAATTTCATAGTTTGTTTTTATCTCTTTCCCGACCCTACATTAAAGTTTGAAAACTTTTGGAATTATTATCAATTGATTATCTCAACTGACTGGCCTATCAGTCCTCAGCCGTTATTGTGATTTAATAATATAATAAAAGAATCAGATAGGCTCTCTTAACATTCTACTTTGCTGGTAGTATAAGTATGATAACTGCATTAATAAGGATGGACCGACGGAAAGATTAATCAGTTTGTTACGTATACTTTAAGTAGGTACTGTCGGCTTTATGCATTGTTTCACGATGTAACATGATTGTTTTGGAAAGTTTTTTTTTTTTTTTTTTATCTCGAGGGACCTTCAGTTTAACGCCGGTTCCGAACGGCCAATGGGCTTGTAAACGAAGTACATTACCCAACAATTTATTTTTATAAATAGAACCACTAAATTCCTGACATACACAACACCCAAGAGCAAGGTGGGACTCGAACCCACATCCTCGGCTTACAAGCGGTATACCTTACCGCTGGTCTACCGAGGCAAAATCAAATGAAAGCTATAATTATGCTGTATACAGTTGTGATATTTACTTTGTTTCTGTGTGGTGTATAAAATTGTCATTGTGATTCATATATTTATATCCACGGTTATTCCGTGAGAGCTTTTTTTAAATTTATCACTCGGAAAATTACATTGAATGGGTTTGTCTGTTACTTAGTGATAATACATCTTACCTATAAATGAGAAACAGAATTCTTTGTTATCACCATTTTTATTTAAATGATTGCGACTGCAGTTTCGTAGTACTACCAGATTTTCAAGCATTTGTTTGAAAATCTACGAATATCCACGAGAATTTGAATGAAGTAGAAAATATTTAGAATAGTGTGTATTTGTCTGAAATCATTTTGACTGAGACAGTATTGGAAAAGGCTCTGAATGCGCTGAACCCTAACAAAGGTCCCGATCCAGATAACATTCCACCATTATTTTTGAAAAACTTTAGCAAATACATAGCATAGCCACTTATATTAATTTTCAATTTGTTCCTACATTCGGGAGTATTCCTCCATAGATGGAAACTCTCGAAGAAATTCCTATTCACAAAGTTGGCAGTAAAAATATCATCCAGAACTATCGTCCGATATCCATACTCTCAGCAATACCTAAACTATTTGATTCATTGGTATATGATTTCGTTTCTAATCATGAAAATCTCCATGATGGCTTTGAAAGTCATTCTTAGGTACACGTTGTTTATACAGATTTTAGAAAGGACTTTGACGAAATAAATCATGTTGTTCTACTACGACGACTTGCGGAAGTTGGCCTATGCGGAATGTTGCTGAGGTGGATACAGTACTATATTTTGAATAGACCCCAACTTATGTGCGTGAATGGACAAAATTCAATTATTTTTACGAATGAATCAGGTGTTCCTCAGGGATCCCATCTGGGACCCCTTTTATTTATATTTTATTTGAACAATATTTCTTGCTGCTTCCGTTACGCTAAGTTCTTGGTATACGCTGATAATCTGAAAGTATTTTTGAAGATACTGCCGCAAAATTTTCTATTCCTAAATTTTGAAAAATGCTTCAAATTATTCTTCACTAAGAATGCTAACACCGTTGAATTCAATTACATTTTAATCAAGTGATTATAAGGCAAGTAAATACCATAAGAGATCTAGGGGTATATCTAGACTCGAAGCTAACATTTGACGTGCATATAAACGGTGTTATCGAGTCATCGAATAAAATGCTCGGATTTACTCTCTGACATGGAAGGTTGTTCAGAAAAATGGAACCTTTATTATTCATTTGTATTAAGTATGCTTAATTTTGCAACATCCATATGGAATCCACAATATAGATGTTATGTGAATAGACTAGAAAGTGTACAGCATAAGTTCTTGAGGTTTGTATCTTTCAGAAATAAACTCCAAATTTTTGACCATAAGTACACCGAAATGCAACACAACTTCAGAATATATATATATATATATATATATATATATATATATATATATATATATATATATATATATATATATATATATATATATATATATATAGCTTGGAGAATCGTAGACGATTGAACGATATGTGTCTACTATACAAATTAGTTAATGGTATACCCGTGAGTTATTCACTGAACCATTCCGTAGACTTAATGTTACTCAAAATTCGTCACCCTGTAGAATGCTAGCGACATTTAACTTTAGTTCTTACCGTGTTGATATTTCCAATGTTCAACTCCATCCATGAAATAAATAACCCAATTTTTGTTGAGCTGCTGGTCATTTTGTGAATTATGTTGTGTTTTATCTCTAGTTTAATTTCTAGTTCATAGAATTAGTTAAATTTTCGTTTCAACAAGGTTTTGTATGGTATGTATTGTCAATCTGTGTATGCTGTTTTGGGGTTTTTACCTTTTTGTATTATTGTTGCCTTCAATATAATGTAATTAATATAGTTGCAATACTGAACTGCTGTCTCAAACATTGTGATTAAAAACAATCTAAATTGTTTTGAATTCACAGTGAAAATTATATTGCCTTATTATTTCGACAATTGTTAACAATTAAATCAAACCAGCTTCATTTCTGATCTTGAGATACGAATATATTAAGTGACCAGATGTTTTTTAGCTCGAAGCTGGACCTTTCAAAATAGTGAGGTATGCGAAGAGAAAAGAACAGAGAAACTATTTTCGAATATTTTATTGTTTCATTCTACTGGGTGAAAAGTGTTATCTTAACATAGGTCAATAGACTCTAGGCAGAAGAAACAGCAAGATCTTTACTGCTCGGGGCGTTGCATTAAACGAAGATAAAGTATAGTGGAGCCAGCTGCTTAGTCAAAGCTACGTCTGCTGGACTTTGAATGTTTTCAAAGGTCACAAGAACCTACGTGGACAACGCTAAACTCCGTACGATATTTTCTCCGCGCAACATCACTACTATCTGTATAATTTATTTGATTTAGAATATGATATTTTATCTGTAAATCACTAGAAAGAACAATATCTTCTAAGCATTACTTCCGACGAAATTTAACAGTAAATAACCTGTAAGAAGAGAACAGTGTGAGTAATGTTTAATGAGAACTTGACAATCTGCGTCTTCTGCTTCATTCAGCAGCACATTGCTGCATTGCTATAGCTCGCGCGGGAGTGATGCGCACGACTGCTGAGCATTTACGATGAAGTTGAGATGGGATGGATATATGAGCGCTTGGAAAAACGTAACAATTAGTTCCTTATTATTCTTCTGAACATCCTATATTTTCAAACTTAATTATAGACCTACAAGTCCAACTTGCAATATATATGAATGCATGGAAAAGATGGTGGCGATAGAAATGAGTTTTTAATGTCAAGAGGAGTAATCCCGTCAGCATGGATTTTTTCTAGGGAGGCCTGTGGTTAGAAATCTCCTTTGTTTGAATCAGTAGACTCAGTCTCACGATAAGAACCTGCCAGTCGACATCATTTATCTGGATTTTGAGAATGCCTTTGATTTGGTGCATTTTAATCGCCTTCTTCTCAAGTTGGAGCATTATGGCATTAAAGGCAAACTCTTAAATTGGATAGCTGGTTTCCTATTGGATCGACGATGTAAAGTGAGAATAAATAAAACTTATTCGGATTTGTATAATGTGAGGAGCGAAACTTCAAAGAAAAAATATCCTTCCATTTCTAAGTTCATTGCTATTGGTTGATTTTACAAAATCCAATGAAGAAAATAATTCATTTCATTAAAATCAGCTGCACTTGAAGAACGATCCAAAGCAGCAGTATCTGAACGCCACCCCTCTACGGTTTCCAACCGGCCCATCAGCAAATAAAATCAAGGCGGAGCTTCCTGAAATCAACATAAGATTACGAGGAACCTAAAACCAGAGTGGACCTTTGGGAGAAGACCTCAAACCAACACTGGATGAAGCCGAATGAAAAACTAGCACCAGGAGGAGGCGAAAAATGGGAAACCTGGAAGTCGCTAAATAGACTACGGACGGACATGGCGAGATCAAGAGATAACCTAAATAAGTGGGGCTGTGGACTCCAATCTCTGCGATTGTGGAGAACTGCAAACTACGCATGTACACTTGCCTGCTGTGCCCCGCTAGATGTACCATAGAGGACCTTATGGTAGCGAAGCCGAACGCAATTGACGTCGCCCGCTTCTGGGCAAAAACTGTTTAGCTCACGTCTGAAGTGACGATAGACATCTAGTATATTTTATATCTTATATTTATATTTCCTTTTGTATGATGCTTCTGACACGAATAAATAAATAAATTGAAACGTTGATCGATTTCGCATGAAAACTTGAAATTATTTAACCAATCTATACTCCAAGCTATTGCTTTTTTTCAAGAAGAGCTTATTTTCTTCTGATAAATTGGCAAACTGATTAGGAACTTGACAGTAACTGATCCATTGAACATTGTTGTATGTTAAAAACCCTGAATGCCACTCAATTTCCTTTAATGATTGTTTAAATTTTTGTTCATCAAGATCTCTTGCGTTTAAAAAGAATATTAGACTTTTATTACGATGAATGTTTCTGAAGCTTGATTCGCACATAGAACTTGCTGATATTACAATTAAATTCATTCAAGATACTAGATATCTACTTAATATTTTGAATAATTTCAATTGTCTGTTGTTCCTTTTATGATGTAATGATATCATGATATAATAATAAATAATTCAAAAATTCTACGGGGGTTAGTGTTTAACCAGCGGGTCATTGGTTCGTCATTTCGCCAAAAACAAATAAAAAACATATAAATATATTCATGTAGAATTTATTATAGAATTGTTATAATTTTTTTACCAAATTCCAGACTCTCTCAAAACGATTTCTAGAGCGAAATTATTCCAACATTAACAAACTTTCAAAGATGGATAACTAGTGTTATTATATTTTCTCCTGTGATTTTTTGGAGGCATAACAAAACTTGGGAAATTTCTACCTCCGCCTTGCTTTTCATGTAGATATTTGTGTTTTCACTTATATTTCTTCAAACTCCATATTTACATCCCCAGCGACACTCATCAAAACCGAAATAGTTATTTATGTATCAAGGGAGTTATGAGGATGTTAACTACAGAGGGCAACAGATTTCAATCCCGAGGGATTGTAAAGTTGCCCGAGGTTGTTAACATCAAATAACTCACGTGATAGATAAATAATTTTATTTCATACTAAATCAAATTTAATAAAAAAACCAAATTTTGTTGTTTTTCAAATAGAGTAAGAGCCAGCGACGATCAGACCTTCGTTATTTCATAAAACCTGAAACTTTCTCTGAGTATTTGCCTAATATAGGTTAAAACAATCCCCGACTATGAAGTTCGGATAACGGTTGCTTTGGATGGTAACAGGTAGCAAAGTTGTAAAAAATTGCACACAATTCACTATAATTTAAGTGTGTCTGACCATACTATTGCAACCATACTAAGTGTCTGACAATGGACGACGTGACTTCTGATATTAGTCCAAATGAAATATATAAAAATTGAGCTTTATACTTTAACGAAACTAAGGTGCAATTTTTTACAACTTTGCTACCTGCTACCATCCAAAGCCACCGTTTTCCAAACTTCATAATCGGGGATTGTTTTTACCTATAGTAGGCAAATACTCAGAGAAAGTTTCAGGGTTTATAAAATAACGAAGGTCTGATCGTCGCTGGCTCTTGGACTAAAATTCAAACGAACGTTTTTTGATAATTAAGTAGGCATGATTACCATGGATATAGCAACTGACAAATCTGTAAATATTTGTCAAATTTATTGATTCGTGAAAATGAACGAAAGCTTGTAAAAGGAGTATGGAAAACTATAAAGGAATCCATTTTTGAGTCGGCGGACACAGTAATAGGGAAGAGGAGAAAGAATAAAACAAAGAAATGGTTTGATGAAGAATGTCGAAGACATCTGCAAATAAATCAAACTGCCAGGAATACAATGATGCAAAATCCGGAAACTGATCAGAAAAAAAAACGAGAAACAGAGCGTCAGAGATATGAGATGATGGAAAGAAATCGGCTCGGACCAAACACCAGACAGTTTTTCAAGACAATAGCAATCGACAGGAAAGGTTTCAGTCCCAATTCAATAAACGTTCTGAAAGAAGAAAATGGAGACCTAATAGTAGACGAGGCTGAACTACTTAAAGCGTGGAAAGAATACTTCAGTAACCTGCTCAATACAGATCATGAGGAAAGTGATGCAGAGGATATCTACCAAACCGCAGACTTACCAGTGGAAGAACCGTCGCTGGAAGAAACAATAAAAGCACTGGAGAAACTGAAAAACTCAAGGGCACCAGGCTCTAACAATATACCTACTTGCAGAGTTCCTTAAATATGAAGGAGAGTCTCTACACGAGGAAATACATAAGCTCATCCTACTCATATGGAAACAAGAGAAAATACCGAAGATATGGCAATCGAGCATAATATTCCCCTTTCATAAAGAAGGAGATAAAACAAAGTGCTCAAACTATAGAGGCATCTCATTACTTAATACCTCCTATAAAGTTCTATCGAATATCCTTCGAATTGAAGCAGGAATGAGTAAAATGGGACTAAAAGTAAATGAAGAAAAGACAAAATACCTATGCATTAATAAGCATGCACGGAGATATAGAATAGGATAGAACGTAACAATTAATACTTACAATTTCGAAAGAGTTGATCGTTTCAAATACCTGGAGGCAACGATCTCTGCAGAAAACTATATCACGGAGGAGATAAAGGGAAAAATACAGTCAGCCAAGAGATGTATGTATTCCTTAAATAACCTATTCGAGTCAAAATCCCTGACAAGGGCTTCTAAGATCGAAACCTACAAAATATTAATTAGACCGGTACTCACATATGGGTGTGAAACATGACTATGACAAAAGCCAATGAAAAAAAGCTTAGAAGTTTTTGAACGGAAGGTGTTAAGGAAAATTTTTGGTCCATCTTTGGACCCGAGCACTAACCTCTACCGCATAAAGACGAACGGTGAAATAAAAGCATTGTATGACGACATCGATATTGTACAAGAACTAAATTCCCAGGCCTCAGATGGTCGGGTCATGTGCACAGACTCCCAAAAGACAGACTGGTTAAACTGGTGTGGGAAGAAGTGCCAACAGGAAAGCGGTCTCCAGGAAGACCACGTATGCCATAGAGGGATAATATCAGAGCAGATCTCTGATTGATGTACCTCTCGGTCCACTTTTAATGGAGGACCGGGCAAAATGGAAGCAAGTAGTGCAGTTAGCCAAGACCCACCCAGGGTTGTGAAGCTAAAGAAGAAGAAGATATATATATATATATATATATATATATATATATATATATATATATATATATATATATATATATATATATATATATATATATATATATATATATATATATATATATATACAGGGTGTCCCACCGGGAAAGAACGAGATCTGTATATAGAAAACTACACATAGGAAACTTTTGAAAATTTGACAGTATACTAATGTCGGTAGGGGCAACTCGACTAAAATATTTTCAAGATAGTGGCACTTCCGGTTATACCGGAAGTAGATACCAACTTGCTTATTTTAAATGAGACACCCTGTATATTAATACGTTTTTGGATTGCACGCAATATTCTAGGCAGATTTTATTATGTCCTATACCTAAGTCTAAGCGTTTTTGACATATTCAGGTTTTTATGTCAAAAATGACGATTGCAAGCCCTAAAATAATTATCAATTGTTCCTATAAGGAAGCCCTTTTCACTTACTTTGGATTGAATTCCTTGTTGAAAAGGACCTACTTTAATAGATTTTGTATAATATTTGGATAACTAATCATACAGAGTGCTCAAAAAATAAGATCTAAAATGAGATTGAGAAAACTGACAATTTTTTCAAATGGAAACCCCCCATTTTTTTATTTTGTAGTATTTAGCATTTAAAAAGAAGGTAACTTTGTATAAGGTTATCTATATCTAAAATTTGAAGTTTTCGAAATATTGCCAATTTAATGTTTTTATATGGCGATTTTGCATTTAATCGTTAAACAATTAGATCTAGGATAGCCACGATCGTATTTTTCTTCAAATCATCGTAATGGCAGCCCGGTTAAATTATACAAACGAACATAATTTAAACTCATTCATTATTTATGGACAATGTGATAAAGTTATTCCAAGAACACGTGATACATTTACCACCCGATATCCTCATAAACAATGAACATCAGCAAATACTGTTAAACGAATTATAGAAAACTTCAAGAATTTTTGATCCGTAAAGGCAAAAGTGTACAAAAAAAAACAGTTGTTAATAATGAAAATATTGAAGAAGCAATTTTGGAATATTTTGAAGCATATACAACAAAATCTTCATGGCAGGGAGCATTAGAATCAGGCTTATCTAAATCGTCAGTTCTAAGAATAATACGGAAACACAAATTTCATCCCTATCCTATCCATATTTTCATTAGTACAGCATTTAAATGAAACTGATTTTCTAAGAAGAATGGAATTCTTTGAATTTGTACTACTTCGGTCACAAGAAAATTTTTCTATTTTGAACATGTGATACATTTGAGAAATAAGAATTAAGAATTATAGAAAACTTGAATAACTTTGGATCCGCAAACGAAAAGTATACAGAAATAAACTAGTTATTGAAAATGAAAATATTGATATCCAAATTGTGAATAAAAATGTTGAAAAAATTATTTAAGTAAATGTTCGAATTGGTGTCCTTGAACTTCTGAACATTTTTCGCATCTAAGCAGCAATTGTTCATGAGTGGCTCTTCTTATCACATGATCTTGAAATAACTTTATCACATTGTCCATAAATAATAAATAAGTGAATCTTCGTTTGTATAATTTAACCGGAGTGCCATTACGATGATTTGAAATGTCAAATACGATTGTGGCTATCCTAGATCTAATTGTTTAACGATTGAAAGCAGGAAATTTTAAATTGGCCATATTTAGAAAATTTCAAATTTTAGGTATAGATAGCCTTATACAAAGTTACCTTAATTTTTGATGATAAATACTACAAAATAAGAAAAATTGGAGGTTTCCATTTGAAAAAATTATACAAATATTATACATAATCTATTAAAGTAGGTCC
>JARQZK010002278.1:137500-147500 GCA_030704885.1 Cynegetis impunctata | reverse complement strand
AATAAAATGTCACACGTCCGGTAATCTTTTTCCAGTACTCGTTTCGATATTCCAGACAAGATATATCTTACTCGTGCTGTGAAAATGTATTAACGGGACTTAACGTAAATAAATATTTCACATTTTTATTACGGAACTACACAATTAACGTCGTTGTATTCTTAAGAAATTCAAAATGAGTTTCAGGTATTAATTGATACCACTTCAAACGGGCATAATCCTCCGAACCTGGAGAACATTTCAAATGTGCCAAATATTCTCACCTCGGCTATTCATATGAATAATTCTACTCATTGTGATTTTGCTATGAATATTTTCAATAATACTCGTAATAATAAGCAAGTTTTTTCATTATTTTCTAATCTTTGCCGTGTCTCATAATGGCGAGACCGGCAAAAATTTGATTTGAGTTTGCTGGGACCTGTCGCATACAAACAAAATTCGGTTGAAGGGCTGTTGGTAATTAACAACCACTTCTTTTGACCTGAATTTAACTGTTTTTTGTTGGGCTTGTGTTTTTACCATGTCTTTTTTGTGGAGTTTTAGCTCTGTAAGTTCTTCCCTTTGATTTTATGAATTGCTTTAAGACCTATCGCATAAGCTTGGTCACAATTTATCGACTCATCATATACAAATCCAGAAGATAGTGAGACAAGTTCACCGGATGATTTGTTAAAGGGATTGTGTTGTTTTAGCCAAGTGGTAAATTTCTGTAGGTCACGGAGATCAATTTGTTTTCTTATTTTTCGTAGTTCAGCATGTTGCTCATCGGATAGAATTGAAGTTCCAAGGTAATTTTCAACGGCTTCATGTACTTTGAAGAAGTAAGGTGCTCCGAGGACCCATTTTGAAAGAATGCTGCCTGTGATGCCTTGTCCGTGTGTGAGACCACCAACAGATTTCATTGGTCTCATGAGATCCTGCTCTATTCACATGTCAGTTCATTCTCCAGACCAATAAGAGCCTTTTTGCAGATTGTTTTTTCATTTTATTATCATTAGGGTTTTTTCTTTTTCATTACTCTTGCAGTAAAAAGTCTCAGGCTCTCAGGAACCAAGTATTCGCATCCATGTCGTATGTCATCTAGGCTTGGGTACTTATTTGATTAGTATTGCATTTTCTGTATATCCTCTTCAATAATACCATTACTATTCTCATACGTTCTTTAGAAGGATATGTGTCTTTATCAACAAACAACTGGCCAATCAATTTACAGGCAGTTTCCATTGAACATATAATGTTTACTCTTCCAGAAAAATTAGATATAAATAACCATCCCTGGAAGTGTTCAATCAGAAGATTTCTTAAGTATTTAATATTGTAAGCCTTCTGGAAATCTGAAAAGCCGTTCATTATATCCTGAAGTTCTTCTATAGTGTATTGACACTCATCACTGTTTTCTATATACCTACTCGCAAAGTTTATCAAAAGTTTCACCTAGCTCGGACTTCGGCCTTCCTACCGTATGTTTATGTGGTGTAGTTTTTATGAATTCTCTATAACAATTTCTTTGTTAACGGGCTTAGGTGCTACCAGGTCTGTAACATTAAGAAGCTTACATTTGACTCTTTTCCTCCAATTATCATCTCGTTCATCACATTTTTAAGTATGTTTTCTCTTATTCCTGAAGTAGACACAAGATGGACAGGTTTTTGGCGATGATAGGAAGATTTAGAGTAAACCATAGCTTGTTTCCCACACAAAAAACAATCATTTTTGAAATCGAAGGTTTCTTTTGAACTTCCCAGAACAAAAGAAGTGAAAGCCTCAGGTTCTTGTTTCATCACAGCAGCTCGAATACTGGTCGGACGAGTGAACTTTTGCCTGCATGATTTATGGACAGTAATTTTCGTTTTTCCAATAATCTTTTCATAAAGTCCATCATTCAATAGTGAACTCGCTTCCTTAATGGGTTTTAGTCCCTTCTCGACAACAACTGTATAGTCTTTCAACTCGTTCTCACAAAAAATGCATACCAAACTAGAATTATTGTCCATTTTCAACAAACAAAACTTTCAATTCTTAAAACGTCGTTAAAACTGAAACTTTCGACAAAATAATGAAAATCACTCTTTCCTTCAACAGAATTAAGTCTACTGTCAAGGTCAGGAAGGAAAGTGTTGCTTTAAATACAATGTTCCATGCCCGCCATTTTGCCAGTTTTCCGCCGCCTGTCTAGTCGGCTGACCGAAATCGCAGCAGAAGTGTGTTGCTGCCTCCCCAATCTTCTGCACCACCACACACGTAAAGAAACACACCTTGACATAGTCAAATTTAAAATTCAATATTCTAAAAATTTTATTTACGTTTTTTTCCTGTAATGTGATATCCAAATAACCTATACGCAAAAATATGAAGTGTTAGAGTTGAAAAATTGTTTATGTCGCGCAAGAAAACTATTAGGTTCAACGTAAAAATGTAGAGGACCATTATTGTTGCTCATGTTATAACAAACACAACAACAAAAAATGCAACTTGATCCGATTATTAGTACCGTAGATTTAGGGCTTTCCGCAGTTATTGTCATTTTCATTCTTTGAGAGGGGGTAGTGGGTGAAGCTCCAGAGGGATTTTAGGGGACTTTTGTAAAAATGATCCTCTAGTAGTGGTTCATCGATGGGGAAAAATTCAGCTTTACGCCAATTTTTTCCCAGGTTTCATGTTTTCGGGTCTTCGTTGTCTGGGCTATACGCGTTGTTCGGTCCATTTTTCAGGAAAATAGCGATCGATGCATATTTTCGAGTATAAAATTGAAAGTATAGATTCAGCATTTAAAGGAGTGAAATTCATCTCAAGTAGTACGCATAACGGTTAACTCTTTTTATCAACTAACAAATATTAGATTTTAGATTTACCTGAATGTAGAGAAGGAATTAGATTCTTCACTTAGTTTTCTCCGATTGTGCAGAATGTAAATATGAAACCAATGGCAGGGTTTCAATGGTAATGGAAATTAAACATTATTTTCAAATTATTTATCAGATTTTTTTTGTTGCAGATGTGAAATGCTATAAAGTGTCGCAACTCTTCGAAAGGGTTGGAAGCATGGATGAGAGGCGGAGATGTGTTCTGTGTGGAAAAATTGTAAGCAATACTAGGAATCATTATTATGTTCATTTTCCGGGGCAATATTCATGTTCTCAGTGTCCCGCTGTTTATACTCGTAGTGATACTTTATTACTGCATATGCGAACGAAACATCCAGGATTAGCTTAGCCTATTAAAATTTGTAAGGAATTAAAAGTTACATAAAGTTATGTAGATGTAACGACGTTGCAAATGTTTGGACCATAAGAAGAATTTCCATCATTGAAACATAAGTTCCTTTTTTTCTATAAAGAAAGCCAATGGTCATAGAACATTTATGTTTCTTCCCGATGATATATATATATATATATATATATATATATATATATATATATATATATATATATATATATATATATATATATAATTTTCTTTAAAAAAGGATCAAAGATGCGATAAAACTAGAAAATTTAATGAAGAATGTTTGAGACTTGAATAAAACGATTTCTTTGGTTATTTATAAAGTGAAAAGTTCATATCAGTATCGGTCCACAAGGCCTTCATTTTTGTGGTACAGGTTGTTAAAAATTTCATCATATGTTTGACATGACAGCAGAAAATAAAAAAACATTGGAAGTAACTTACTAGCATACTCGATACGTTCCAAAAAGTTGAAAAACACTGCACTATAAACCTTCTACCTATGGAGGGTAGAGGTAAGGAGGACCATCTCATATTGGAAAACAGTCGCAAAAGTGTCCAGTTGTAAACTGCAAATTGCAGTTCCAAAACCCTCCAGAGTGGCGCCAGAATATCAAGAGAGCATGAAATAGGAAGGGATTCCATGCCGCGCTATTGCCAACTTTTGTAATTGGGATTTTGAAGTTTGAAAGCTAGGTTATGTAGTTTATTTTTGAATGGGTACTTTTATTATCTTATTTATTAGTTTATTGAATTAGTTTATTTTTGAGTCACTGTATTTTCTTTCCATAGAACTCAGTTCGTCTTCCAAAATTTTTTCAAGATACCTACTAGTCCAAAAATGCCGCTCTTCTGTTTGAAATGTGTAAAACTGTAATCGACTCATCGTGATATTCAAATCGCCATAAAAGATGCGCATAACATTGAACCTAAATCTACAATGAATCTGTTGGTTTTTAAGTGTCGGGAATAGGCCTGGGTAACACAGTGAAATATTGGGTGTTGAAGCAATGACACTAACACAACCTAGTGTTTCAACACATTGCGTTAGCAAAATTGTGTCACGATGAAGTCGTGAGTCATGCGTTGCCTACATGTATTAAAAACAAATATGGCACTCTTAAAACTGAAACTGAAGCGCAATTTAAACACTTCTTATAATTTATTAGTCTTCTACAAGAATTTGTTAATGAGGTAAATAAAAGTAAAAACGACTTCAATATGACAACAGCGCGTCATTTGAAATGTACCCACTTGCTATTGTGGCGCCACCAATTTGACGATTTTTGACGGACACTTTTTCATACACAGAGATGGTCCTCCTTACCTCTACCCTCCATACTCCTACCCTACATGATATTCTCAATTTCAAAGAGTTCGCAGATCAATTAGGAGATTAGATGCATAGATTAATTCAAATCAAAATATCTCGAAAACGGCTGCTTCTAGCGACTTTTGACAAGCATACATTTTTCGCGTAAAAGAGATACTCCTTATCGATCAGTTCAGAGCGTTCAGTTATTCCAAACTAGTTCGCTAGGCGGGCTACATACTGACATCGATGTCTTAATACGTCGACGTGCATCCAAAAACTTGCAACCAATAACGTGGCTGGATTGCGTACACACGTACGTACAATACCACAGTTTTGTCCAGTTTGCCAACTGAAAGAGGAATGTTTAGTTCTAGTTGCAGTGGCGTGTACTCATGCACCTGAAAAGAAAAAGGAAAATAAAAATCATCTCCGAATCTGTATTAAAGGTTGGCTTCTAAAACGACAAACGCTTTTACACATTGACCTGGTAGAAAAATTGAGGTTAGAACTAGAGGACTCGCGCAATTACGTAAGGATAGACGAAGAAACCTATTCGTAACTCTTGTAGACGGTTACTTCATTAATAAAACGTCAAGACACAATGATGCTACCGGCAATAACTGTACACGAACAATTAACTGCAACGCTCAGATATTTCGCGACTGGAAGAAATTACCAACATTTTAAATTTACTACTTCAATATCTCCAAAGCCTCACCGTACCACTTCTCTTCGAGATTAGAAACTTTTCATTTTATTTTCGAATCCCACCACGAAGACTTTTGATTTTAGCGACAACAGTACTTTTTGTAGCATTTGGTTTTAGTTGCTTTATCAATATTTTGTATGCTTCATCTTTTTCATTTCGGTCTAAATAGTGTTTTGATTTGGCATGCCACAACCAGTACAACTCCACAAATTTCCGTAGAAATTCACGAGACATGTAGTCAGACATAATGATAAAATTATCCGCAAACATTTTTTGTAAATAATATACAAAATTATCAAATACTTAACTTATTATTTGAAATACCTACTACAATATTAAATTATTTGATAAACTTAACCGCCGCTACTGCTTTAAAAACGCACACACCACGGTAAATCGCCTCCACACGTTGACACCTGCACGTGTTCGTTGGAATGTGCATCCAAAATTTCAAGCGATTTCAGAAAACATCAACGCGGCGTTCATCCGGGCTGTGCATTCAAAAACGTGTGTAGGGGCAGAGGCGGAGAGCAATACGTTCCACGCCAGCGTTGTACTATCTGTCATATTGACTCAATTTTCAAAAAATTACACACACGGACAAAATTATTGCATTTTTCATTTAAGGTCTTCATTTTTTTTTCTTTAACACCTTTGTGATTTCGGTTACTAAATCTGTTACATTGGAGTGTTCTACGTTATCAATAATCAAATTAATTACATATTGAAGCTATAGAACAGATTCATAGAGAAATAAGTGAAATGGTCTGTTTTTGATACTAACGTTTAATTAGGAAAGAGGAACAACACCGACACAATACATTAGTTTGAGATAAAATGATAACAATTCAGTTCTTAGTATTTCCTCCTCTAGCTCTAACTATAGCCTGCATCGTCCTAGGCATACTGCGCAAAAGATTTTGATGGTTTCTTGTGGTATTCGATTCCATTCTTCCTGTGCAGCAATCTTTAATTCTGCAATTGAGTTAGGAGATGGATTTCGTGTTCGTGTCCCATACATGTTCTATGGGATTTGCGTCAGGACTATATGGTGGCCACTCTAGCTTTGCAATCCCGACATCCTCAATGTACTGGTTTACTGTTCTTTCGGCATGGGCACGGGCATTGTTATGCATTAGCACAAATTTATTATATCCAATAAAGCCGGCATATGGTATAACATGTTCTGCAAGGATTTTAAGTATGTACCAGTCAGCATTCATCCTTAAATTCACTTCAGTGAGCTGCGTGCGACTCTCCCAACTAATGCCAGCCCATAGCATAATGGAGCCACCACCAAAGCTAAGATTATGTACAAGATTACATTCTGCGAAACGTTCTCCTGACCTTCTGTATACTAGACTACGCCCATGAGGCTTCCATTATTGTATTCTTGTTTCGTCTGTAAAAAGAACTTTTCCCCATTGATGTTCATTCCAGTCAGCATGTGCTCTTGCAAATTGTAACCGTCCGATTTTATGGCGTGGAAGAAGCCGACGAACTCTAGCAGGACGTCTTGGCTTTAAATCGACCTCCTTAAGTCTCCTTATTATTGTGTTGGTGGAAACATTGAATTGCCTTGCATTTAGTAATTGATTTTTTAGATGCGGAGCACTAAGTGTACGATTTCGCAAAGAATGAATTCTTAAATATTGCTCATCTCTTGGCGTTGTAATTCTTTTACGTCCTTGACCAGGCCGCCTTTTGTATCCTCCAGTCTCATTGTAACGTTTTATTACGCGAGAAACAGTCGATTGATGGACATTCAATCTATGTGCAATGTCTTCTTGTCTGTGCCCTTAATTGATTAAACAAACAATTTTAACCGCAAATAACTCATTTAAACGTGGCATCTCACTAACTGAAACTACAGATTGAAGAAATAATGAACTGAAAATGTCATTCTGAAAACGTCAAGTGAAGAGAAGCCATTATTTTAGTCATCAAGGCACACTAAGCTATGATTATAGCTTTCCGCTTATTCAGTTATAATTTCAAGTTATCGCTAATTCAGTTATAAAAGCTATGTCTTACCATTATTTTATCTGCAATAAATTGCAATATACGTAGAACACTCCAATGTAACAGATTTAGCAACCGAAATCACGAAAGTGTTAAAGGAAAAAAAATCAACACCTAAAATAAAATATGCAATAATTTTGTCCGTGAGTGTATAATTATAACTTCAGAATCTAAAAGAGTATCCTTTATTGACGAAAAGGAAGAGCAGTTAATTGAGCATATGAGTTGTTTTCAATATATTTGGGGCATCAAATATGCAGAATATAAAAATGGGCACAAAAAAGACAAAGTTTGGCAAGACATTGGCAGACACGTTAAGAAGGGAAAGCATTTAAACTTCTCTTCTTCGTCAAGCAAATTCTTGTTGATCAATATATTATATGTTTTCTCTTCTTTTCGTTTAAAAATACATTACTGATAGTATCTCTGTTTACACAACTTTCCAATATTCTTACTTCTTGATCGTCCTCCACCAACTGTTTCTTTGATAGCAAAAGAGCTAATAATTTTCGCTTTTTTGGTTCTAAACGGCTCATCGTAACAAAATTCTTAAATACTTTTGGGAAATATAACATTCCCTATGAAAACAGAAATGTGCAGCGTGATAAAAAAAAACCGCTCCTGCCGACTTGAAATTCCCTATTCAGTTCACGCTGCGTATTACAAACGCTGGCTAGGAAAACCCGCCTTCAGCAAACTACACAAGCCGAGTAGCGGCAGCAACGCGAGCGAACGCTCAGACTTTCCAGAGTTCTAGATGGGAGCCAGTGGCGGATTAATGAAGTTCTGTATAGAGGGACGGACTTTAAAGATCTAATTGTGGTAGGACTGGGGAAAAATTTGAAAAAAAAATCCTTCTGTTCTTAAATATATTGTGATTAATTTATTTCAACGAATTGTAGATATTTTTTTTTGAATAACTAGTTTAACATCTTCTGAAAGAAAATGACGCGAATAATGTAATTAATAAAGATCTGTTAGCTCCTGGTGTTGCACGTAACATTAAAGTTGTCGATGGTAACAGATAATTTTATTGTTATTATTTCTTCCAATCTGAAATTCCAAGGAAATTCAATATGAATTGACTTTTTTGTCTACTCGATCAATCAAAAAATCTTAGTTGGCTGTAAAACAATGGCCGCATGTAGTGGTTGCCATTATTTAAGTTGATTACTCCATCTCTGGAATGTGAGAAAGAAAATAAATTTAATTTAATTTCAAATACACGGGCAGACTGAATCTTTGAAAATATCTTACCTGCTTTCAGCTGTCAACTGGAATGTTTCGGCTGATAGAGAGCTGACAACCATTTGCTCACATTTTTTTATAATTTTCTTTCAAACTACATTGAATTAATTCAGAAAATGTATGGATGTCGTTAAATTCATTTCATCGAAACACATATATTTATCTAAAAGTAATTGCAACCATATCTTCCATATTATATATCTCAATCATAATAAACTTCACATTTTTTACAATGTGTTCATAAATTAAAACCTAACAGTTAAGAACTGTAAAGGGCTATTATAGGACGCCATGTTTTCTATTTAATGGTGGATATTATATGTTCTTTAGCTCAATGTTCCCGTTTTCACACGATACGCCAAAAAATCTTTTTTTGCACAATTTGGTGTTTTTCGAATGAAAGTTCTGATAATTCTATTTGCCTATTGTCTATAGCAAAGTATCTTTTTATAGTGTTTCTTTTTGTAATTGTGGAAGTTTTGATCGTTAATATTTGAATATTGTCGTGGTGCTCATTCCGAATGAAGATTACCAAAAAGAAGAACGTCTTGATAAACTAAATCGAGTATATGACATTTCAAAACACAATAGGCAACTAGACCCATTACACCTCTTATTCAAAAAACACCAAATTGTCTGAGTAAGTGTTTAGTGCTGCTACGGCTTGTGAATTGAGAATCGTCAATAGAGGATTCGTCATTCGCAGATTCGTCAGTCCCTCATTCAAGTTCGGCTATAATATCATCATCAGTTATGGGTTCAGTCACAGTTTCCTCTTCATTAATTGACAAAAAAGTAGAATTGGTTTTTCCGTAAATTCCCGATTCAGGAAAATACTATGTGGGATATCGTCTTCAGCCTCAGTCATCAGATTTTTCTGAACTATCTTTAGTTGAAATGAATTATTGTTCAGGCCAAACGGATTTCTAGGATTTCTTTATGCGGGACGGAAACTCATTATTCCAACATTTCTCCAGGGAAAAAATTTTATCTTTGATTCTATTTTTTTATTACATCTTGCAACGTTAAACTTTCTTCAGTATCTTGACATTTTGGATCATTAAGTTGATAAATTTTTTATCTTTTGTCTTCAAATATTTAGCATCTGGATATCTAGGCACGTTATTTAAGAGTAACAATGCTCTTTGTAGCAAGCCCAATATTTTCTAATGCCGTTCAATCTCTGGAACGAAATGTCTTCTTAACCATTCTATGAAACGGTCTCTAGTCATCCAAGCACTGCATTGGCCTCCAGAATGCACACTTAGTTTTGAGGATCCAAAAGATCTTTAACCTTTTAATTACCAACGACAAGTATACAAACTTTATGAGTCTGTGTAGAGTTTGCATAAGGCATAAAAATTAATCTGTTTACACTTTTGATTCAGGTGCATGGTTTGCAGCACAAGAAGCTGAAGTTTTATCTGGCAAAACCTCCAAAATAATACACTTTTTTGTGCGTTATAGATTTGTTCCGG
>JARQZK010002278.1:62500-135000 GCA_030704885.1 Cynegetis impunctata | reverse complement strand
AGTAAGATGTATTTTGAAATATCGTGAAATATTTCATGCCTTCTCATCCTGAAGAAACATGATGTTCTATTATCTACATATTATTATTTGAAATGAACAAGGGCTTTTATATTTCCTTTTTATTTGAGCGCCAAATGTTTTTTTCACATTATCAACAATAGAAGTAATCATTTTTATGTTTGTTATGAGAGCTGTAAAACAGTTATGTAATGTTGTCTATGTTTACGCGCCAGGAGATATTTTAAACTCTTGCCCGTATCTTTTAGTGAATTTTTTTGTTGATATTATTTTCTTTATTTCTTGAAAATGATATATTTTTGCAATCTATGATCAATTGAAATCTTCTATACAGAGGGATTATTTTGTTCTCGTTTTTACTAAGAATCTATGACGTTAGCCTGCCTAATATATATATATATATATATATATATATATATATATATATATATATATATATATATATATATATATATATATAAATATGTATATATATATATATTATAATATATATATATATATATATATATGTATATATATATATATATATATATATATATATACAGTGTGACCCATTTTTAATGGAAACACCCTTGTAAAATTTGAAGTTGTAAACCGATTTCAACCACTGTTTTTTTAGAATCTTAAGTACTGAAAGGTCTACCTTAACCCAATACCAGCCAGAACTCAAAGAGGATTAAAAAATTCAATTTTTTTGTATAGACTGGTTGTTGAGTGTTCAGCAAAGATTGAACACTGAAATTTTGGAAAAAAATGAATTTCAATTCGCAGAAAAATAGCGTCCCATTTTTGGGACGATGGCTAAAAGGGGATAAAATAATATATTTAGAAAAAACAAGACAAAAAGGACAAAGCTGCTTTAATAACAAAATATGTTCAATAAAATCACATAAATTATATACAGAACAAATTTTAATAAAAAAATTTTTGGTAAGAAAAATTTTTTTTATTGGAATGGAAGAAGCAGATATTTTGTAGGCCTACATTTCCTTCTCCACAAATTCTTATTGTTTTTTTTTCACAAAATGCTTTTCCCCTTTTTCCTTTATTGAAACCACCAAAAGACCCCTTTGGTCATATCTTATGTCCACACTTGCTCTTCCTCTCATCAATTTGGACTTTTGAGGGCGTGGTCTCTTTTCCTACGTTCTTCTAGCAGAGTAGCCATTTCTTGGGGATTTACAATCTGTTAATGTCTCCAAGAATTTGTCACCGATATATCTAACACTTGGGTGAATAAAGGCCACCACGTTCGTTAAAGAGACACTTGCTTGTCTAACATATCTACTCCGCCCATATGCGAATTGTATTCTTGTATCAATTTTACGATAGAGTATTGTCACTATTGCAATGGAATTCTCACCGTTTGTGCTGTTTTATTTAGTCCACTTCACTATTTTTTCTGATAATGGTTCGTCGCTACTCTCAAACTCGGATTCGTCAGAAGGGTTAGAAGTAAACAATTCCATAGTACCTGCAACATCCACTATTTCTTCTCCTTCTAGGTCATTATCTTCAAAATTTTCTGTGTCTGTTAGAATATCCGGGTCTGGAGGCAATATTGCTTCAATAATATTTTCAATATCCATATCTTTCCAAAATTCCGGAACTTCAAATATGATGTCAATGTCACGGACAGTTAGACATTTTCTGCTAGGTACTCATAATTATCACTTCCAGCCAATGTCCCAAAATTGGGACAACAAAATTAGCAATAAATTGGCAACAGATAATGATATGAGTCAGTTGAATTCCCTTCCGTATCGAAAAAAGAGACTATTCAACAATAAAACTGCAATGGTATAATTATAATTTTCTCGACAGAAATATATTGAAATCACTATAACGTATGACAACCCCAACGCGCCAGGCAAGTGCCGACTTGTTGAATCAGTCTAATTTCTGTTATTGTTCCTGTGGGACATCTGACTATAAATATATGAAGTACATACTTTGACCTAAATGACATTATCAAAGACTCTAGTTTTCTGTGATAGCTTTGAAGGAATCTGGCAAAAATGGCGCGTCCTAAAAATGGGACGTTGGCTGGTGTTGGGTTAAGACAAAATTTGAAATGTTTATTCCAATTTTCAGGGCATGCTACGATATTTTTTCCAAGGCGAAATTCGCTTTTTTTCATAAGCGATTTTTATTTGGGAAAGATACCACGCCACTGGATTCAGCTAAATAGGTATGACTAAAATTTCATAAAAAAATATTCATTCGTAACAATGTTATGGGAACTAAAAATTCGAAAACTCACACATAAGAATCACAGAGTAGTACCCACAATATCAACAAATAGCCATGGAAATATTTTTTTTATGATTTAAACAATGATATAGCGTAAATATTTTCACAGAAAATAACGGAATTACATTCAAGTTTTCACGCAAATCAACTAAAACTAAGACCTAATAGATTTTTCAATTTAAATCTTAGTTGCCATGGAAATGATTGAGCGTAAGAGAGAAAATATACGCCTTTGGGGAGATGACTTTAGAAGTGCCGGAGAGGTTTATAGTATTATCTGATGGCATTTTATTCTCAAAATCACAAAAAAAAACTTTCTATGACTATTTGTTGATATTGGGTTTTCGAATTTTGAGTTCTCATAACTTTGTTATAAATGGATAGTTTTTTATGAAATTTTGGTCATACCTACTTAGGGACACGCTGAATCCAGAAGCGTGGTAATTTTTTCAATAAAAAAATCGCTATTAAAAAAATGTCTCATTTCGACTAAGAAAAAATATCATAGGAAGCCCAGGAAATTTGATTCAACATTTCTTATTTTGTCCCAACCTTTTAGTACTTAACATTTCAAAAAAAACATGGTTGCAATCGGTTCACAACTACAAATTTTACAGTGGTGTTTCCATTAAAAATGGGTCACACTATATTTATATATATACATAAACTCAAGAAGGACAAAATTGACGAAACACTTAGAATTATACTTATTTTCAATTTAAAATAACTCTTTTAATTTTCAACCGATTTAAATCATTTTTTCGGCTTATTTTAGAAAATTCATTGGAATTATCAAAAACATTCTGAATTTTTGTAAAAATAAATTTGACACTGTATTATACCGGGTGGAATGAAACAATATTTATGTACCGTAAATTCTGAACACCCTTTGTGGTGAACTACTAAAGGCTACAAATGTTTTCTTTATAAATGAATAGCAAGACTAATTCGTTCTTGATATTTTGTTCCTTGATTCAGTCCAATATTTATCTCTTCACGAAAGATACAAATTTTCAAGAAATCTCTACAACTTTTGCTACGTAAGTTAAGAGAAAAAACTAAAAAATCTTAACATCAAAAGCAACAATTATTAAATGAAAATCAAACATAAACAAGTAACAAATTAATAACGCGTAAATTATTTATAATCTGCTGAGGAATGTTTTGCGAGAACTGAACGTTCCAAATCTTGAATGTTTATGGGAACAGGTACATGACTTCGTAGCGATTTTTTTTAGAACATCCCAAAGATACTCAATGGCGATCAAGTCGGCACTTCGTAGAGGAGAATCTAATTTTTAGCTGTGTATTTTGCCAACTACAGGTTATTTTGTGAAGGATTCTCTAGGTTAAATTTGAACAAAATCTGTGGAGGTTTCTTTGAAATTTTGTATCTTTTGTTAACAGACAAATATTGGACTGACTCAAAAAAAAATATCGAGAATTAATTACTTTCTCTAATCATTTGGAAAGAAAAAATGTGTATCCTCTAACTTACCCCACAGGGTGTTTAGAATTCACGGTACATAAATATTGTTCCATTGCATCCGGTATAATACATTGTCAAATTTATTTATTCAAAAATTCAAAATGCATGTGACAATTTTAAGGAATTTCCTTCAATGTGCCACAGAAATCATTTCAATCGGTTGAAAATTGAATGAGTTATTTTGAATCAAAAATAAGCAGAATTTCAAGTGTTGTGTTAATTTTGTCCATGAGTATATATACATATATACATTAAAAACCAGATCTCCATTTATTTCATTCATCTGAGCAGAAAGATCTTCAAATGTCAACTCACAAACTAATTACATATAGTCCAAAATTAACCGTGATTAGTGTGTGCACTCCTAAACTAACTTGACATTAATTTATAAAGAACAAAGATATGAGTATGTAGAAGAGAACTGAAGACATTAATCTGATAATAGACTATGTAGTTCTATTATAGATTATACGAAGTTCCATTGGCACTAAGCTATCATATTTCAGATAATTTTCCAGTAACCTTAAAATTATCAATAAATTTCATTAATCAACAATAAATTCTTGAATTATTCAACTTAACTTTCATATGAGAATTTCATTATTATATACAAAACAATTCATAAAGCTTGTAGAATTTATAAAATATTCTGATGCGTTCTAATTATATTACTAATCGAGAATTCATTCATTATAGTTAGCAGTGGTCCCTGTGTGTGTTTTTATACATTCATACAAAATATGATGTGATTTTCATTCAAATCTTTGGTACTGGAAGCAGCACACACACACATACATATATATATATATATATATATATATATATATATATATATATATATATATATATATATATATATATATATACAGAGTGTCACAAAATTGCTGAGACGCAGAGCTACTACACAGAGTAGTAGATAAGTGGATTGGACCCAATTTGTTTATATACCAAAATGTACTATTTGCCCGTGAAAAGATTTGGAAGTTTACATAAAAAAACACATTTTTGTACTTTGTACAAAAATTTATCGAAAAGTAGGGAATTTTAGAGGATTACTCTCCTTTCGGTAATCAAAGTAACCCAAAAGAAGTTGTAGAAGGAGTAAAACCACCCCCTCAACTTCTGACATTTTTTTCAGAACTTTCTTAGGGGTGGTTATACGGTTCTCAAAGTTATCAAGCTAGAAGAATGATCTATTATCTTCATTTTGTTACTCTTGTAAAAATTTTGCATTCTGCATAATTTCGAAGGAAAAAAATGTTATTTCAAATCATGCTAACAGATATTCCTAGTTCAAGTTCAACGAAATTATAATACAACAATAAATTTAGTTGGAAGTGGAAACAAAGGAAAAACAGTTTTTTATAAGGAATGTTCAATATGACGGCCACTGTCATCAATACAAAGGTCAATCGATGTGAAAAATAAAAATGTATCCTTCTTGAAAATGTGTACTTTTTATTGAAACATTTTGGTACCTATATAAAGAAATTAGATCTAATCGACTTAATTTGACCTCTTCTACACGTGGTAGCTCTGTGTCCCTACAATTTCGGGACACCCTGTATATATATATATATATATATATATATATATATAATATATATATATATATATATATATATATATATATATATATATTTTATATATATATATATATATTATATATATATATATATATATATATATATATATATAAAATAAATATATATATATATATATATATATATATATATATATATATATATAAAATATATATATATATATATATATATATATATATATATATATATATATATATATATATATATATATATATAATCAATTTATATTCAAAATGAAACGCTAGGAAAACTCAAACATTTGGCTATTAGATCCCAACAACGTTATTGTATTAATATTTGAAATGAATGTGCAAAATATTATACGCATATTCAATTTTCACCATTGCAAAATGCATTGGCTAACGCTATCGATTCGTATTATCGCAATTAACGAAACAGAAATCCCGTTCGCTATAAAGTGGGAATTTCAGTTTGTATATGTACCCCTTTGTATATGATTCAATTGAATACTATTTAATTATAAATTATATTGAAATTTGTTAGGAAATGTGTTTTCGATAATTTCAATATTGAAAGTACTATTTAGAATTGAAGAACATTTATTGAGTACAAAATGAATTGCCATATTTTTTTTTAGATAAGTTACCTACGCTACTTTCTGTAAATTATTTATATATACACACATATATATATATTTATATATATATATATATATTTATATATATATATATATATAGTAAGATATATATATATTTATATATATATATATAGTATATATATATATATATAATATATATATATCATATATATTATAATATATATATATATATATATATATATATCTTGTAGATACCTCCGTTGTTAGTTCTCAGCGTTTTTGAGTGAAAAATAATTTCACTAGTCAAATGCCAAAGCCTGAATTGTATATTGCCCAAAATTTTATACCAAATTGAAAATACTAGTCATATTTAATGTATTGTTTAAACTAGTACATATTTTTCATATACGTTTTGAAATATTATGAGTTTTATCTAGAGATTGTTAAGGACTGAAAGGAAGGAGAATATTTACTGCTTATTTCATTTGATACATGAACACATATTATTTCATGTAATATACTAATCAAATGTTTGGTGCTTTAATTTTTTGAAAGTAAAAAATTCTCATACTCAAATTTTTCAAAGCATGATGCACTAGGCATTTTACTTATAGGTACTGAAAGTTTAATTAAATATTGGTTTCAATATCATGTCGGTTTTTTACTATTAGACTTCAAACGAATATGATCAGATAAGTGTTAAGAATTTTAAATTATACATATTTATGTATGTATTTATATATATATATATATATATATATATATATATATATATATATATATATATATATATATATATATATATATATATATATATATATATATATATATATATATATATATATATATATATATATATATATATATATATATATATATATATATATATATTTCATTATTTATTCGAATTGTTGTTGCCTGTGAACTATTTCTAATCTCTTGATAATTATAAGCAATAACAGGCTTGTTGAATCTTAAAAAACTCGATTTTATTAAAAAGTTGACGTTTCGCCACGACATTCGTGGCTTTATCAAAACTTTTGAAAAAATTGAAATTTCTTTGACATTTATTGATTTGAAAAAATTTGAATAGAAAAAGACTACTATGTTTCACTAAAATTTTTCGGCTGTTGCCGTTCTTTGTTATTTATTACGTGCTATTCAGTCCAATATTAACATTCAAATCTATTATTATTAGATGGTAAGGGAAACCACAGAAACCTTTACCCACGTAATGTTCAAAATAGGTTCAAATTATTTTGATTTTGAAGAGTCAAAGAATAGGGTACAATTTATCTTTTTTTCAAAAATTTCTCATTGCGGCTGTGGCCGTCTTCAGTTATTAATTACGTGCTATTTAGTCCAATATCAACAGACAGGTCTGTTGATATTAGATGGGAAGGGAACCACGTAATGTACAAAATAGGTTTAAACTATTTGATTGTTGTCTTTAAAAAGACATTACTTGTAATTTTGGAGATCACATGTTCTAAACTATACTTTCTTTTTAGAAAAATTGAAAATTCTAGATGTTTAGATTTTGTCTAAGAAGATGAGTTGTTATGGTTAGAATTTGTTGAATTATGTTGTTTCTTAGAAAAATTAAAGAATTAAATCTGCGTATATTAAACTCAAATGTTTGATATCTGTTCTATCATTTACGACTTTAATTAAATTTTTTTGAATATGTAACATTTCTGAAATTTCTCTGCGTTTTTGATCTTTTTCTATTTCTAAAATTTAAAAATATATTCCTCTTCCATATATTCCTCATTTAAGTAATAAAGTTTCACAAATTTTAAATCCACACGATATTAAAGTAGCCCACACCGCACAAAATCATATTAAACAAATATATTCTAAATTAAAAAGTAAAACACCACTTCTGCAAAAATCTCATGTTGTTTATAGTATACCCTGTAATAATTGTAATAAATCATATATAGGACAAACTTTTCAAAATTTAGAAGAAAGATTAAAAGCACACAAATATACCAGAACACAAACCACAGCACTAATAAAACATAAAAACAATGAGAATCATACTTTCAACTTTAATAGCACAAAAATTTTAGAAATAGAAAAAGATCAAAACCGCAGAGAAATTATAGGAAATGTTACATATATTCAAAAAAATTTAAATAAAGTCGTAAATGATAGAACAGATATCAAACATTTGAGTTCAATATACGCAGATTTAATTCTTTAATTTTTCTAAGAAACAACATAAATCAAAACAAAATAATTCAACAAACAAACTCTAACCATAACAACTCATCTTCTTAGACAGAATCTAAACATCTAGAATTTTCAATTTTTCTAAAAAGAAAGTATAGTTTAGAACATGTGATCTCCAAAATTACAAGCAATGTCTTTTTAAAGACAACAATCAAATATTTTAAACCTATTTTGTACATTACGTGGGTGAAGGTTTCTGTGGTTCCCTTCCCATCTAATATCAACAGACCTGTCTGTTGATATTGGACTAAATAGCACGTAATTAATAACCGAAGACGACCACAGCCGCAATGAGAAATTTTTGAAAAAAAGATAAACAGTACCCTATTCTTTGACTTTTCAAAAACAAAATAATTTGAACTTATTTTGAACATTACGTGGGTAAAGGTTGCTGTGGTTTCCCTTACCATCTAATAATAACAGATTTGAATGTTAATATTAGACTGAATAGCACGTAATAAATAACAAAGAACGGCCACAGCCGAAAAATTTTAGTGAAACATAGCAGTCTTTTTCTATTCAAATTTTTTCAAATCAATAAATGTCAAAGAAATTTCAATTTTTTCAAAAGTTTTGATAAAGCCACGAATGTCGTGGCGAAACGTCAACTTTTTAATAAAATCGAGTTTTTTAAGATTCAACAAGCCTATTATTGCTAATAATTATCAAGAGATTATATATATATATATATATATATATATATATATATATAATATATATATATATATATAATATATATATATATATATATATATATATATATATATATATATATATATACTATATATATATTATATATATATAATATATATATATATATATATATATATATATATATATATATATATATATATATATATATATATATATAGATGATCATGTTATTCTTCTGGAAATAATGTGTACTTTTCTGCTGGATTGATACAAAATACTCAACTTGTATAAACATTATATCATAAGCTTCTTAGAACCAGTTAATTATTTATGTTACTATGATAACCTTAGTTAGGCCAAGCTACAGAGATTTTTTCATGTAAAAAGTGTTAGAAGAAAACCAGCTCCGCCATTGTGTGTAAAATAGTTCCACATGATATAGTGATATGTTTTTCACTCGACTTTATTATTTATGTCTTTGTTATTAACAATTTTATTCAGAAAATCGCGTTTTTTTAGTTTTTTGCTTATAAAATTGAAACTATCAGAGTAATCGTGATGGTGTCAATAGATTTATTGTAGAAAATGAAAAGACGAAAAAAATGAGAGGTCGGACGACTCGATCAGACCCTCAGTCTAAGGGAAAATTGGAAAAAACCGTCCAAAATGCAGTTTTTTCAAAAGTTCATAACTAGGTTATTTTTTGAGTTGTAGCGTAGATCCTCCGGTTAGTATTATTTATCAATATAAACTTTATTTGTGCAAAGAGCAGGAACTGTCCGATGATCTGTGGCCATTTGATTATGTTACTATGCAATTTTCCAGCAGACCTGAATGCGACAGATATGATCTGATTTCAGTTTACTCAAAAGATTTTGAAAGACGAATTCTCATAGTTCAAAACGTTCATCTTGGTTTTCCATAAAAACGCTGAGAAATATGTTAAAAATAAAGCTGAACATGACGAAAAACGGCCGAGCGCGTAAGAGTAGTTGAAGAGTGGGGGTAGAGCAGCAGGCAAGGAGAAGTATGACATTCGAAAGCGTCGGCATTTTGAACGTGACAGTAATTTCTAAACGTTGTCAGATAATAATTGTAAACCCCCACTCTTCAACTACTCTCACGCGCTCGTCCGTTTTTTGTCATGTTCAGCTTTATTTTTAACATATTTCTCAGCGTTTTCATGAAAAACCAAGACGTTTTGAACTATGAGATTTCTACTTTCAAAATCTTTTTAGTAAATTGAATTCGGACCATACCTGTCGCATTCAGGTCTGCTGGAAAATTGCATAGTAACATAATCAAATGGCCACAGATCAAAAACTATGCATCGGACAGTTCCTGATCTTCGCACAAATGAAGTTCATATCAATAGCTAATACTGGCCGGAGGATCTACGCTACAACGATAACCGAGTTATGAACTTTTGAAAAAACTGCATTTTGGCCGGTTTTTTCCAATTTTCCCTTAGACTGAGGGTCTGATCGAGTCGTCCGACCTCTCATTTTTTTCGATTTTTTGCATAAAATTGTTAATAACAAAGACATAAATAATAAAGTCGAGTTAAAAACATATCACTATATCATGTGGAACTATTTGACAAACAATGGCGGAGCTGGTTTTCTTCTAACACTCTTTGCACAAAATGCTCACTCTAAATCTCTGTAGCTTGGCCTAAGTATGAATTGCATCTTTTTAGATTCCAATCTAATTATTCATACAAAAGAAATAAGGTTGAAAAAGTTGAGAAAAAACATATTTCAATCGTGTGTTCACTAGCTGGATTTCGAGATCACAGAAATAATAATATGACCTGGTAGATGCATAGAATTTCCGTATTCGTTTGTTGAACGTAATAGACCTTTTCATCACTTATAATTTTTTGTGCGCATGCGTCAGTATCCGCCATATTTTTCGTACCGTTTTATGTAAACAAGCATAGTGAAGTACCATTGTAATGATTAAAATCAACAAATATGAAATAAATAATATCCGTTAAGAAAAACAACCCACAAAATAAAACAATAAGTATCTTAATTCAAAAATACATGTTGTAAGTCCACTATAATTATCTTATTTGTACGGAAACGAATGAAAAAATAATAATACCTAATAATTAACTTCATTTGACTCAGATACTACGATTGGATTGATATATAACCCCGCAATAATCTAGTGTTTTTTTGCTTTTTTGCGAACGCCCATGATACTTCATCCACTGTTTTGATTGTTCACAATTACATGCTTCATTTTAATTGTGAACAAGTACAGCTCCATCAATAATTTGTTCCAATAATCAATTTACTGTGGAGAAAATATTGCTTTCCAATGCATTTGGTACAAAACAGTACGAAACTTTTAAACTACCGCTCTTTCAACATGGCTGCTGCGCTTGCGCATGTCAGATGATGAAAAAGTCTATTGAAAAACAGATCATAGATAAATAGTTCGCTATGGTCGGCATTCTAGAAATTGAAGATAATTATTCCTAATTTCAATTTATTGCCTATCCATATTCTATAAAGTAGTTATCTCGATATTTACCTCTACTGCTAAAATTACATAAAATAACTTACATTAAAAGACTTCACATTTCATGAAGGAGATATTTGCAAAGATTTGTGAAATAGTTTCTGTTTTCTTAGCATTTCATTATACCGCTTTCTCACAGACTTCTTCTCATGGCATTCATTAGAATCATTTCTGACGCATTTTAGTTACCAATGCCCAAAATATAATAAATGCATTGCTATAATTTTTTAAGAACATTTCAAATAATTCGAACAACTCCAATCAAACGTAACGCGTAACTTAAATTATTATCTCTCGATTTTAGATCAAATTAAACTTCTTTTACAAATGTTCCTTATATTATTCAATTATTTTAAATAAGCCTATTTGCCCAATTAAGGCGAGAATTAATACTAGAGCTTCATGAAGTGTATACCTATGTTCCATTGGCTTCCTGAGTTTTCACAAGGTACATTAAATTTCAAAAGCCATATTTGTCAAAAAAGAAAGTTTAATTTTTAGATATATACTTCAACCTAAGACACGAAACATTACAAGATGTCCATACATAACTTCTATAAAATCATCCATATAACTTATACTGAAAATCAAATCACAAAAATAGAAGTTGAAAATAAATTTCAATACCTTTTAATTCTACCAAGTAGATAATGAAATATGGCATAACATCAAAGTGGCTCGCACTACACAAGATTATATTGAAAATTTTTCAAAAATTGTAAAAATATATTGAACAAAGATCCCAAAATTTAGAGCAATGTTTGAAAGCACATAAATATGCAGAGATACAAACTACATCACTAATAAAATATATGTATATTGAAAATGATGTAGAAAACAACATGAATCAAAACACAATATTTCACCCAGCAAACTCAAATACAAACAACCCAACATATTCAATATCATTCACTTAACTACACCCCGGCTATCTCAAATAGACCTGCTTCTGTTACATATTCTTCACAACTATCTCATAATATAATAATCAAATGAAAATAATCATGGAAAAACTATACGACTATTTTGTTCATTACTATAATTATGGACTGTAAGAGGTACACATTCTTCAGTTGACTTTCAAGTTCGATTGAAAAAGTTTATATATATATATATATATATATATATATATATATATATTTTTTTATTTATATTTATATATATATATATATATATATATATATATATATATATATATATATATATATATATATATATATATATATATATATATATATACAAAGAGGAGATTTATCGCGGGGAAATAGTATATAAAACAAAAGCAAATTTATCGGTCTAGCCCGCATATGTCGAAGCAGCCGTTGACACGTGTTTCGGACTCATTGGTCCTCATCAGAACGGCGTAGCCAAGTATGCGATGGAAAAACTGGAAAAGAAACAGCAACAACACGCAGAATCCTGCGCTTTCGAAGACAATATCACGTTTGCGGTACATTGTTCGAACTCTACGGCTTGAGAGATTTGGTCAAACTCTGACCACCGGAGGCGATTAATGCCATCCGCGAGATCCTGGACCGTGGAAATAAACACAAAGAGGAGATTTATCGCGGGGAAATAGTATATAAAACAAAAGCAAATTTATCGGTCTAGCCCGCATATGTCGAAGCAGCCGTTGACACGTGTTTCGGACTCATTGGTCCTCATCAGAACGGCGTATCCGAGTATGCGATGGAAAACCTGGAAAATGAAACAGCAACAACAAGCAGAATCCTTTGCTTCGGAAGACAATCACACATTTGTGTACATTGTTGGTTGGGTAAAGTGATATCTTTGGCATTGAATAAAAATCCTGAGAGTTTTGTCTCAGATTTGAAAGCAATTTTAATATTACATTTAGGTAAGATACTAGTGAGAGGCTCCCCCGCCTATTAAATAGATCCGTGAAAACTATAGATCGATGAAAATATAGTTTCCCGAACCACGATGAGTGCAAAGCCTGTCCCTGCCTCTGTCGAACGGTACGCGATTGAACCGAACGCATCCTTTATCTATGGTACGCGACGCGTCAAGTGCTGAGCTCGTCCCTGCCTCTGTCGAACGGGCGCGCCATCTGCTGCTCACTGTCGATAGTGTCAATCTGTAGTTTGTGCGAAATCGGTAGAAAACTACTATACTCGTTGGGCCTCGCGGTGGCGATGCTTCTCGATAGAATTCGACCCGTCCAACTGTCGGCTCGAGAGGCGGTCACGTGAATGCTAGTTGGATTCCAGCGAAAATGGTTCTTAAGCGTCGGAAATGCTGCCGTTTTCACGAATTCCGGAGAAACGTCAAACTTTAAACGTTCGATATCGAAAATCGGCGTCTCGGATCGAGGCGAGACGTAGCCTAAGCACTACGGAAAGGACGCGGGCGATCGACGGGGCCCTTCGGGCCCCGCGATTCGGGGCCGATCTCCTTATCTCGGCTTCGTAAGTTTGCCAAAATGCGGCCTTCGGCCGCCTGCATTTTGGGAAGTCGAATTTGGCGAAGCAATTATTTATTTAGTATTATATACTAGTGAGAGGCTCCCCCGCCTATTAAATAGATCCGTGAAAACTATAGATCGATGAAAATATAGTTTCCCGAACCACGATGAGTGCAAAGCCTGTCCCTGCCTCTGTCGAACGGTACGCGATTGAACCGAACGCATCCTTTATCTATGGTACGCGACGCGTCAAGTGCTGAGCTCGTCCCTGCCACTGTCGAACGGGCGCGCCATCTGCTGCTCACTGTCGATAGTGTCAATCTGTAGTTTGTGCGAAATCGGTAGAAAACTACTTTACTCGTTGGGCCTCGCGGTGGCGATGCTTCTCGATAGAATTCGACCCGTCCAACTGTCGGCTCGAGAGGCGGTCACGTGAATGCTAGTTGGATTCAAGCGAAAATGGTTCTTAAGCGTCGGAAATGCTGCCGTTTTCACGAATTCCGGAGAAACGTCAAACTTTAAACGTTCGATATCGAAAATCGGCGTCTCGGATCGAGGCGAGACGTAGCCTAAGCACTACGGAAAGGACGCGGGCGATCGACGGGGCCCTTCGGGCCCCGCGATTCGGGGCCGATCTCTTTATCTCGGCTTTGTAAGTTTGCCAAAATGCGGCCTTCGGCCGCCTGCATTTTGGGAGGTCCAAAATGGCGAAGCAATTATTTATTTAGTATTATATACTAGTGAGAGGCTCCATCGCCCATTAAATAGATCCGTGAAAAATATAGATCGATAAAAATATAGTTTCTCGAACGCCGTGCTAATCCCGTCCCTGCCTCTGTCGAACGGGCGCACAATCTACTCGCTTTCAATCTCGACTTCGTGCGGAATCGGGTAGATGCTACGACCTCATTGGGCCTCGCCGTGCCGAAACTTCTCGATAGAATTCAACCTGTCCAACTATCGGCTCCAAAGGCGATCACGTGAACTGAAGACCATGTGAAGCGAAAATAGTTCTTAAGCGTCGACAATGCAGCCGTTTTAGCGAATTTCGGAGAAACGTCAAACTTTAAACGTTCGATATCGAAGATCGGCGTCTCGGATCGAGGCGAGACGTAGCCTAAGCACTACAGAAAGGACGCGGGCGATCGACGGGGCCCTTCGGGCCCCGCGATTCGGAACCAATCTCCTTATCTCGGCTTCGTAAGTTTGGCAAAATGCGGCCTTCGGCCGCCTGCATTTTGGGAAGTCGAATTCGGCGAAGCAATTATTTATTTAGTATTATATATTAGCAATTTTTTCTGTTAGAGGACCAAAATATGTTAAAGATGTGAATTTTTCCGATTTTTCCAATTTGAATTGAGGATATATGCTGTTGTACGCTAGTTGACTACGTTTCTTGTTTATCATTTTATCTATCAAACTTGTGTGAAAACCATTATTTGAAGCAATTTTTTTATAGTCCAAGCTTCTTTTGCTAAATTTGTTACGGATAATGGAATTGAAAACGCTCTGTGGATCATTGAATTAAAAGCTGAATGTTTATGGGAAAGAGGATGATTTGAATTCGACGGAATACATATATCCGTGAAAGTTGGTTTTCTATATATATCGAAACTCAAAGTATTATTATGAAAGATAGTTAAATCCAAGAAATTTATCTGTCGATCCAATTCTTTTTCAATTTTGAACGTTATATTTGGGTGAATGCTATCAATATAATTAAAAAAACTGATCTAATTGTCTCGCGGCGCGGTTAAAACAAGCAATTACATCATCAACGTATCTATGCCAAAAACTTATATGTGATGCTTTTGTAGAATTGAATATTATGTTCTCTATATTCCATCAACTATTTAAAGAGTACTATTATTATTACTTTAACGCGGGTTAATTGTACAAATAACATTATCTTTTCGCCGAGCTAAAAATGTTATATCTATTGTCGATTCAGTAGCATTTTCGCGAACGGAATGTAATCTTGTAGGACAATCGTTGAAGCCGGAGTCTTTTGATATAATTCCAATAAGGCATAAACAATTGCCTGTCTTACATACACCACTGCAGTTGGTAACCTTCCGTCCGGACTACATCCGGAAGAATTTGATTGAATTCAAAACTGTTTGAAACACGATTGGACGAAACTCTTCATATCATATATTTACATTCAAGTTTCATTAAGCTAGTTAGCCAAGTACTTAGCTCCGCTGACTCGTATTTGGGAGGTTCCGAACACCAGGATAGACTGGCCTGCCATGAGTTTTTTTTCAGAAGTTTCCTCATGGCATTAAGTAAATCACTGCTTGCATACTTACAAGGCGGATGCTGAGCAATTATTATCCTATTTACACTTCCTATCTTCCATAAATATCATTTTTCTCCCATCCTTAATGCACTTGTTCATACAAGTGTATCCTCTAAGTTCCTCCTCTTAACTCGAGCTCCCGCTTCCCTGACACATAGTTCAGAGAGGAATTAAACACGTTATTATCCTTTTTTTCAATTTTCTTCGCTGCCAATGATGTCGCCTACTCTTATCTCCTCTGTAGAAGCTCTAATCCAGTAAACCAAATAATGTAGTAGATATATCAATTTTCTGTAAATTGTGATCTTGTTACATCACATATAAGATAACAGTTAACTAACATGTGACTCACATAGAACGTAAAATGTCCGCACTTCCAACCCTTAATTTAATATCAATAATGTTGATTTGAGAATATATATTTTACATCATGAATTTTAGGTCACTAATATATTAGACAATTACATCCCTTTTATATTCAATGAAAAATGTATAGAGAACCTAGTCCTTTCAAATATAAGGGATTGATAATAACAATAAAAAATATTTTGAATTAAAATTTATTAATAAAAATATCACATTCTAAACTGATGAATTATACAAAAATAAAAAATTTCAACGTTTGTTGGTCATCAGTCAACAAATTATTAATATCAGATTTTTCTTCCACAGTCGGACTTGATGACATTGATGATAAAACAGGTTCAACATCTTCAACTTCAAGTATTTCATCTAATTTGGGTTGCTCAGTAGTGTCTCCAAGAATTGCTGTTCTTCGTATTTTATTCACGTCTTTTCTGAGAATACGTCATTTCTGTCGATCAGACAAATCCGAAAAATCACGGGGCATTTTCAGTTGATGAACAATTAAATAATCAGTATACTGCTTAAGAAAAGAAACTATCAATTTACTTACCAATCAATACAGCTCCAAATACAATATATATAACAAGCCATATTTCACATTTCACGATACATAAGAAATAACCTAATTTTTAACTGACAAGTGACATGCAAACTCCACAGAATTAAATGTTAATTCTATGGCAAACTCTGACGTAAAAGTGATCTGTATAAAAAAAAGGTACTTATGTTATGTAAGGGAAACGTACCAAATATCAAATATTCGAATGCGAACTTGAATGTATATATAATATGTATACAATGTAACGAATGAATGTAAAATGTATTACTATGAAGTGATTAAAAAAAAATACGAGATCGATCATTTTATATATTGGTGACATCTCTGATATATCGCATACTTATGTAACGTGTTGATCTTAATGTTACTGCTGCAATATATAAAAATGAGGTTTAAGGTAACATTGTGTTTACTGGGAAGTATGTCCTTGACGTAGCTGTAGAATATAAGATTCGGTGAATAAGATGGTTACATAATATTTCGATGAGTAATTACTAAGGAACACTGGATTCGAGAATGTGAATCAGAGTCAGTTGTGATTGTACCGGTGCAGAGTAAGGTGATTAATAAAGTTAATATATTCTTGCATACTGAATGTTTCATTTCACACATAGTATAACAATCAACAGAACATTACATTGGCGACGAGGTGAAACTATATAATAAAAAATTAAGAGTTAGTGTTTCGGCTGCTGAAAAAGACAAGTGAGTAAATTAATAAAGAATGTTTCAAAACAGTACGGAATAGTTTTGTGAATAGAAATTTTTTTAGTTTGAGCTGTACAAAATTACTTTTGTTAATAATAATAACAGTTAAGAAATTCACTGCGACAAATATTAGTTCTGCTGTAGCATTTTTTTTTTTTCAGTTAGTCAATCCCAAAAGGAGGATAAAGTGGACGTGTAGTTCACTAGGCCGTCGAGCCTGTGTATAAAATCAAAAGATTATACAGAGTGGACGTGTAGTTCACTAGGCCGTCGAGCCTGTGTATAAAATCAAAAGATTATACAGAGTGAACGTGTAGTTCACTAAGCTGTCGAGCCTGTATATAGAATGAAATGATTATAAAGAGTGGACGTGTAGTTCACTAGGCCGTCGAGCCTGTGTATAAAATCAAAAGATTATGAAGAGTGGACGTGTAGTTCACTAGGCCGTCGAGCCTGTGTATAAAATCAAAAGATTATACAGAGTGAACGTGTAGTTCACTAAGCTGTCGAGCCTGTATATAGAATGAAATGATTATAAAGAGTGGACGTGTAGTTCACTAGGCCGTCGAGCCTGTGTATAAAATCAAAAGATTATAAAGAGTGGACGTGTAGTTCACTAGGCCGTCGAGCCTGTGTATAAAATCAAAAGATTATACAGAGTGAACATGTTCTTCACTAGGCTGTCAAGTCTGTGTATACAGTGACATACAAAGTGGACATGTAGGTCGTCCTTCTTAAACACAGTGTGTGAAACTTTTAGAGCGAATCAAAACCAGTCCGTACTCGAAGGAATATAGTACTGGTCTATCCTATGAGTAATGAATTATATGGAAAAATATAATTTAATAATTTTAGGATGTCAACCATCTCAGGTATTGAGCAATTTCACTGCGAGGGTGATGCTATGTCTTTGGGGAACAGATGGGATAAATGAAAGCGTGCCCTATCCATCCACTTGCAGGCTTCAGACATCGTTGACCCAGTAAAAAAAAGGGCTGTTCTGTTGCATTCTGGAGGGATCGCATTGCAGAAAATATTTTATAGCCTGCCTGGGGCAGATGTTGATAGGAATTTGGAAGAAAATAAAGGAGGAGACGTGTACAAGGTTGCTCTGGAGAAGCTGAACGCTTATTTCTCTCCAAAACAAAGTAAGTTGTTTGAGCGGCATACGTTCCGGTTAATGAATCAGGCAGAAGATGAAATATTTGATAAATTCTTGGTAAGATTAAGGCATCAAGCTTCAAAATGCAGTTTTACAAATGTCGAAGAAAATCTCATTGACCAGATTACCGAAAAATGTAGGTCGAAGGACTTAAGAAGAAAAATTTTGTCATTAGGCGATAGCATAACTTTGAATGACATAATAATGGAAGCGAACGCTTTGGAGTCTGTTAATCGTCAAATGCAACAATTTGAAGATAACGGAAAAAATGTGCTATCTACTAGTAGTGTTCATAATCTTTTTTCAAAACCATACAATAAGCGACAATACAAAAGCAATTCTTGTAGAAAATGTGGTAGTGGCAAACACGATTCACAAAATCCAAAGTGTCCGGCAGTTAAACGTTATATGTCGTAATGTAATCTTAAGGTCGTTTTGCTAAGCACTGTTACACTAATAAGAAAAGAATTAACTTAAATAATTGAACATCGAAGTGAAAACACACCCGGCAACCAACAAACGTCAACGAAAGTCTTTTTCTGTAAAATAACGTTGACGTTGGAAGCGACCCTGAGCAGGAGACGGATTACGTGTTTCATTTTTACGATGATGAAACTATTTCCTGTCAGCGTAGGAGGTTGCGTAATATCAATGATAGTAGACTCGGGTAAGCAAAAGCAATATCATAAGCGACAAAATGTGTGGGAACAACTTAAACAAAATAAAATTAAGATATTTAATCAGGAAAAGATGTGACAAAAAGTTTCTAGGCTACGCTAGTAATAAGCCATTGAAAGTGTTGGCGAGTTTTAAAGCTGAAATAAGAGCAAACAAACAAAAAAGAGGTCGCTCGTTTTTATGTAATAAAAAATGGGGCTAAAATCTTTACTTGGTAAACAAAACCGCTATTGCTTTGGGCATTTTAAAGATTAAGGTGAACAATAAATTCTTCTTTCAACATTGCCATTTCCTAATTTAAGGCATTATTGTTAATATCCCCATAGACGACACCGTCAAGCCGGTGTATTCAGCCAAATAGAAGAATCCTATACCGTTGGAAGAAAAGGTAGACAAGGTTATAAAGGAATTGCTAGATGGCGATATTATTAAACAAGTTAACGGACGCTTCAGAATGGATATCTCCCATAGTCCCTGTTTTGAAAGGAAATGGAGATGTACGCATTTGTGTAGACATGTGAGGCGTGCTAATCAAGCGATAGCCCGAGAAAAATCATCCGCTCCCAACTATAGAGTTGCTGGTACCACAGTTAAACAAAATGCAACAGTATTTTCACGTTTGGACATTAAGATGCTTTTCACCAGGTGGAAATTTCAGAAAATTCCCGACATAATAACCACATTTATTACAAAGAATGGGTTATTCAGATACAACGTCTAATGTTTCGGAATAACATGTGCACCCAAACTATTCCAAAAAATAATGGAAAAAATATTAATTTAACTGTGAAGGTACCATCAAACTTCATAGATGATATTGTCATTTTTGGGGAAAATGTCGCTCAACAGAATCTTCGACTAAAGAAAACACTGAAAACTCTTAAAGAGTTCAACGTCCTACTGAATGAAGACAAATGTCAATACTGTGTGGCATCCATAAACTTTTTTAGGGCATAATCTTTCAAGCCAAGGAATAAAGCCTTTGGGCGCTCATGTTAATGCGATTAAGAGTTTTAGGCATCCCTAAAACAATTGAAGAGCTTCAGAGTTTTCTTGGACTTGTTAACTTTGTAGGGAAGTCGGATTGCAAACATGGCCACAATAACAGAAACCTTTAAGACAGCTGCTACGACTAAAGCTTAATGAAAGTTGCAAATATTGAAAGGTTGTGGACTGAGAAAACAAAGCACAGCATTCCTTAAATTGAAATCCTCCAGAACCTATGAAGACGAGAGAACTTCCAATGAGTCCATGGGTCGATATAGCAATTGACTTCATGGGACCCCTACCAAGTAATGACTACCTACTGGTCCTTGTGGATTACTATAGTCATTATAAAGAGGTAAAAATAATAAGGATTATCAGTTCAGCTTACACTTCACAGCACTTAAAGAAGCTTTTTTCGCGACTAGGGATTCTTCACTCTATTACCGCTGATAAACGGTAAGCAGTTTTTCAAGTGTGGGAATTCAAAAAACTTTTGCAAAGAAAGCAACATCACGCTTTAATAATACAATTCGCATACTGGCCACAACAAAATGGGGAAGTTGAGCGGCAGAATCGTGACAATCTTAAAAGACTGAAAATTAAGTCAAATAAATAAATCTGATTGGAAAACCGATAATGCTAGATTATTTAGTTGTGTAATAACGCTACCCCGCATTCGACAACCGGGAAAACTCCCGGCGAGTTATTTTTTCGGCGGATCATTTAGAGATAAGCTACCAAGTTTACCAAATATGCCTAACACAGAAATAGTTGAAGAAGAAGTCAGGGACGCGTGACATATGGAAAAAAGAAAAAGGGCGGAGATGTTCAAGTGAGCAACGATGAAACTGTTCAAGTTTTAAGAAAAAACGTTGTCCATCTGAAAAAAGTTGCAGGCGAGTGGAAAGTAGAAAACTGAGCCACCTGGTCAGGAATAAAATTATATCTTGCTCATTACAAAATACACATGTTTGTTTGTTGGGGTAGTTTTGATTTCTTTTCTACACATTATATACTTTATATATGTTTATATATTTAATGTATATATAATTTTATAATAATTTCATATATTTGTTTTTCATATTTTCTATATTTCTATAGGTATTTGAAATTATATCTTTTTGTAGCTTTAAGATCTAGATAAACTTATATTTCATATTAGGATAGGGAGGTACTATAGGCAAACTTAGGTATAGATAAATTAATGTTATTTTTATGGTATAATATATCATGTTACAAATGTTTTGTTATATTGTTCTGTTGTGATGCAAAAAACTTATTATATAAAAAGATAGAGATGTAGAATATAAGATTCGGTGAATAAGATGGTTACATAATATTTCGATGAGTAATAACTAAGGAACACTGGATTCGAGAATGTGAATCAGAGTCAGTTGTGATTGTACCGGTGCAGAGAAAGGTGATTAATAAAGTTAATATATTCTTGCATACTGAATGTTTCATTTCACACATAGTATAACAATCAACAGAACATTACAGTAGCCATTGTAGTTATTGTCACGACGACTATATTTTATAAAAATTATTTTCTTCATTTGTATCAGAGATTTTTCCCATAGTTGCATTATTGGCTTCAAGTTAGACCAATGCAAGATGAAGTGTTCCAATACCGTTATGAAAATCTATAATTATATTTTCCACAAGAACATCAAAAATAATCGATTATACTACCGAGTCACGACATGAATTTTACAAAACATCACGGGAGCGCAGTCATTTTCATGTGCTCGACTTGGTATTCGTTACGATTATATAACAAATCAACAACACCGCCGGAACTACAACCAAAGCATTGCATATTGAAAAATTAAACAAATCTTCACTTGAATATTAATTTTTTTTTGAAAGATGTCAAAAAATTGTCGATATCGAAACATTTTGACGCGAGGCGAAACACCATAACGGTTATACAACGTCATCAAGGGTATATTCACCTATCAATACGCGGTAACTATGTAAAATTCACGTTTTGTGTTGTCTTATTCACACATGAGTTATAATATTCAACTGTATAATCAAAAAAGTTCCGGTTTTTTTTTATTCATTCATTGTAATAACTTGTAAGCGCCTGTCGGATTATAATATTAATATTCAAAAGTGAATAATTCGAATGTGTATTAGAGTACCGTGAATAACATAAAGTCTCAATGTCACCTATATAACTATTGATTGACAGACACACCTTGTAACGTCATATGAAATATTTCCAACAAAAGTTTCAAAAGCTTTATTAAATTATTGAACAATCTTTATTTTTTTGGTATTTTTTATGAAATATTGATAGGTACTATTTTAGTTAATACTGGAAACATTCTCGGAAGTCAATGAGGTATATATAATGTGGAAACATTCTTCTTATTGCTACTACTCTTGAACATAACCAATAGTCGCCACCGATGCCAATTTCCATCCTACTTCTCGTTGGATTTGATCTAGGGTCATGCCACTATTCGCCATGATGGTAGGGGACGTATGTCGAAACGCTTGTCCAGTATGTTTCTGCTTCTTCTTTGGCTGCCTGTCCACTATTGGACGTTAGCGATTACATGTCTGTATCTGTCCCTATCTGAAGCGGTATGAATAAGTTCTCATTCTCGAATATTCCTTAGCCAAGACACTTGTTTTCTTCCTATACCACGCTTGCCCTCGATTTTCCCTTCGACTATGAGCTGAAGTAATAGATATTTAGTGTTTCTCATTATGTGACCAAAATAGCTGGTTTTCCGTTGTTTTATTGTTGTTAAAAGCTCCCTTTCTTTTCCCATTCTTCTGAGGATTTCTTCATTGGTCACTCTGTCTGTCCAGGGCACTTTCAGCAATCGTCGGTACATCCACATCTCGAAGGCCTCCAGCTTATTCAACATCACTGTCTTCATCGTCCACGCCTCCATTCCGTATAAAAACAGACCATACGTATGTTTCTTAGGATCGACCAATTTAAGATAACGTGTAGCTAGGAGAGGACATAATTCAAATGTGTTAATATCAACCTCTTGATTGGTGCACTTCGGTTTATCATACCGTAAGAAAACTCGGTCTGTACTTAGATAATGGGGACGCAATGGCTTCACCAAACGCACATAACTAATCGCATCACTGTCGGAAACACTACGTCGAGTCTTAGATGGCCGGGTAGTAATAAGCAATACGCTTCGTTTTTGCTTGATTTAATGCTTGCACAATAACAAATGAGTTTATGTCGATCTCTTTGGTTGTCCTCAACATACATTGCAATTTTGAATGGACAGCCCACATAGTCGACGCCTGCTCCGACATTTTCTGAAGGTAAGCAAGCACAACTTGGTAATTTGTATCTTTTACTTTTTAGCAGGTTTTCACTTTGAAAACCTGCTTGGCACCAAAAACTCAATTTCATATATATATATGTATATATATATATATATAAGGTAAGGTGGGGTAAGTGTGTAGCAATATTTGGAAAGTTCGTATATACACCATATTTTTAAACAAAGCACTAGAGTTGCAGATCTCAAATTTTGGCATAACATAGTTATGGGTATTGCCTACAAGTCCTCATAATAAAACTTTGATATATACAACATTTTTTCGCATTAATTTCTATATATTATATATATTTCTATGCCCATAGTACACACACTTCTCCTGTGAAACGGGGAAAGTGTGTATGCAAGCCAAATGCAATGCACATATCAAGAAATGTAGAAGTCTGGGGCAAGGTGTGTAAAACTGTGCGATATTTTATTTTTCGACTGGTGCAAAAAAAAAATTTTTTATCTTACAAACTCTTCAAGTTACAAACTTTTTAACAAGAAATGAAACATTAACTGAATAACTAAAAGTGAAGAAAAAACATGAATATATCCTAAAGGAAAAGTAAAATACTTGAATAAATCGAGTTATATTACTAATGAACATTATAATCTGTAAAAGAAAGTCCAAATCGATGCAGACCCCTTTTACTAACAACTAGCTTTGGAAGAACCATAATAAATATTTTGAGTTCCAATGAAAGCATATTCCTCAGGATAAGCCCAGATGAAAGAATTTGTAGCAGTTAGATCTAACGAATGAACGTTTCTTAAAAAATTTTAATTTTACCCTTTCATTTTCTTTTTTTGTTGACAGTAACATGAATACTACCAATATCCAATCACTAACATCTACATCTGAATTTTCTTTGTTTAGTTCATCCATAAATGTGATCAATTCTTCCTGATCTCTAAATTCTTCGTCAATATCATCGTCACTCTGGTCTTCCCAAACTTCTTCTTCATCTGATGATGTTTCTGATTCACTGACTACGTTAGAGACTTCACTTTTTTTCACTGTCTTCTTAATTGTTTTTTTCTGTAAATGTTTAATTACCTCTGGAGCAGCTATAATTTCAGTTCCACCCGCGATTTTTCTTCTAGGTTTCTTATCTTCTTTTCTTCTGTGTTGTTTCACCATTTCCAGAAGCAGCTCTTCAAATAGTGAACTTTTCCCATGTTCACTATCAGTACACACTTGTCCAGCTGAATTAATACACACTTCCACAGAGTAGAATTTTAGTGGGACAAGTGTGTACTAGTACCAAATAATAATAAACGCTTAATCTAAAATAAAAATAACGACTGTAGGTTAAAATTGAACTGTTTCTTACCATATTTGTAGTAAAAAAACTTCAAAAAACTCACTTGGAACTATGATGTCACACGATGAGTAAACGTCCACCAACTACATGCACTGTGTATGGTGAGAGGTTATGAAATATTAGCTTTTCCCGCCAATATTGCAATTATCTTAACTTCGGCTGTAGCTTACAATGGCCTATTATGAACCTTTAGATAATGTTTTATAGATGGCCACACCAGTATGTTATCGGAATAAGAATTATTTGGCGCTTACACACTTACCCCGAAAACACACTTACCCCACTTAACCTTATATATATATATATATGTTCGTATGTATTTAGCGTTGTTTACACAATAACGGGCGCAATTTTGAAGCAATAGGGTTGAAAATTTGTAAATAGGTAGTTTCGTATGATATCTTACATGAAATTGTTTTTGGTTCGAATTGGTTGAGGGGTTGACCCCACTGGGGGGAAATAAATCTTGTGTACACGACAGAAGGCGCAATTTTGTAGCAACAGGGTTGAAAGTTTGTATTCGTATGATATATTGAATGGAATAGGTTTTAATGCGAATTGGTTGGGAGGTTTCCCTGGGAAACAAATCTTGTTTACACGATAGAAGGCGAATTTTGGTACCATAGGGTTTAAACTTTGTAAGTAGGTATTTTCTTACGATATCTCGAATGTTATTTATTTCTATATGAATTGGTTGGGTGTTTGATCCCTCGGGGAGGAAATAAATATTGTTGACACATTAGAGGGCGCATTTTTCTTTTAAATCTAATCATTTATTTAATCTTCTATCGACGTTTTATTAATTATAATCTAGGTGGATTGCACTCTGTTAATTGCCTAGTCCCCAAGCTTGGAAGTTTTCGTCCCTGGTTGTTTTGTGGTTCTAGCCGAGGTTATATTGTAGCTTCAGTTAACTTTTCTTTGTGGTTCTAGCCAACGTGGTTTTTAGCTCCAGCCAAGGTGACTAAAATAATTCGGGGCAAATCAACATACTATCTCAAACTTAAAATCTTCCAAGAGTCTCTGTAGGTTATCGATGGCCAATTCAAATTAACATTTATATTGATCTCAAGCAAAGATGCTAAGAAAGACAGTATATGTTCCAACATTAAACTGAACATAAGATATGACCACGTGAAATTTGCCATCATTAGCCTACAAAAATCTTGTGTCAAATTGAAAGAGTAAGATAAGCAAATAAATTAAAAATTAGGAAATGTTGGATGATTATTTCAATATTGAAAGATAAATAATTTAATATAGAAAAATGAAAAAAAGTGAAATGGCGGAATATGAAAAAAAATGAACTCAGATTTTCAAGATAATTCATTTATACGAAACAATTAGATTTCTTCTCATAACTTACCGTCTATCAGGCGCCACAGATACTTAATAATTTAAATATACTGAATATTCGTTCAATAGATATTGAATATAATTTAACACTTAACGATGTTACTTCTTCAACAGTTATTTGCCAAGAGAGGAAGATGTTTCATTTGCAAATTCGACGCTATCTCGATATTCTCGTCGTACGCATGTCATTCCCAACTGGGCGAGTCTATTATTCATAGGTGAAACAAAAGTAATGTAGTATTTGATAGCCTGAATCACAGTATTTCAATGTAGAATTCAGTGGCGGCGGTTAAGCGGAGAATTTACACGTTACAACGTTATGAAAACCTGCTCTTCTAATGCAGCTCGCTGCGATAGAGTGCTCGCTCTTTCATCCATTTGATGAACTTGTATTCACAGTGATTCTGCTTTACTTTTTGAGTTCATATTTGCTTACTATTTGTACCAATTTCGTTTAATTTTGTTCTCATGGAATTTCTTTTTGTCTTCCTAATTAGGTTATATGTTACTCTTTTCAGTACACTGGAATGATGTTTATAACTAGCTATATACGGATATCTCCTCATTCTTCGATAAGCGCTGCCCCTTTTTTGTATTTGTTTTTTAATAGTTTTGTTATAACAATAGTTGTTATTGAGTACCTTTGTTTGAGTTCTGAAAGTACATTTTTTTAGTTTTAACTAATATATCTATCAATTCAACAAGTGATGGAATGTTTTCCCTGTAGTTCTTCCCATAATTATATTGTTGATTTTACATCTTTTATCATCTCGTGATCTGACATAGAGGTATCATAAAACTTTGAACTACATTTCAATTTGATAGGCGTTATAAAATGATCGACTACCGTGTCCTGGTTAGAGTTCAGACTTGTGACATTCGCTAAACTTTGAAACATATAGAAATACTATAAATGATAGTCCAGGCAACGAAGGAAAAATAGAGGAAATAATTAATATAGAAGCCAATTTTGGCACAGTTGTAGGGAAAGCAGTTCTTAACCACATACTGAAAGCACATGGGGGTGGGGTTGGACCTAACGTTTGGAGGGGGATCTCTAAAGGTCCCGTTTTTCAGTTTTTCGTTAATAACTCGAAAACTACTATCTCTAGCGAAAAATTGTTCATGTGATAAATTAATCCACATAAAATTATCAGTAATAATATAACAAGAGAGTGAGAATAAATTGAAAATAATTTGACAGATTTTTTCAAAACTTTCTGCCAGGCAATAGTCACGAGAGCCCGGAGGGCTCGAGTGGCTATTTCCAAATGGCAACAAGTTTGAACAAAATCTGTCAAATTATTTTCTATAATTTATCGAACTCGCGAGTTATATTTGACTAGATTATTTTTTGATTCAACAATTCTGTATTAGAAAGTGCCACCGAACTATGTTTGTGCTTTTCAGGATGTTTTTGTAAAATTTTTCTTTTTGCATCTCGAGCATTTTTGAATTCTATATCATTGAAAGGATCCAATGACCTGTTATACTTATTAAAGTAAAGTTCTTGAACTAATTTTGCCGTTTTATTCCACATTGTCTTTATTACTGCTTCTTTATAATCATTTCCGTCCTTTCTTTTCATGTTATAAGCCCAATCTTTCAAAATCAATGCCAGAGTAGCTGTTGTAGTAGATTGATCCAGAATATAATTTCTTTCTTTGGTGAAGGTCTTAAATTGTCTCCATATAGACTGATTACTTATTAGATTGTTTTTCGAAGTAGTTTCTAAAATATTTTTGACAACTATCTGACACTTGCTAAGCAAATAAAAGCTACAGTGATTATTCCCGAGAATAATCACAAAAGATTTATTCCCACTATAATAATGACATCATTGGTTAAAACTCACTCTTTTGACAAATAAAGAAGCATTTCATTGGTTTTAAGAAACGTCAAAAAATAATCTACAGAAAAGGTTTTATACACTTGTTTACTAGGATCAATGCTTAAGGAGATATGGAGGGGGAAGTGGAAAAAAAAACGGTTTTATTGTTAAAAATGGAATGTTCATTGTTAAAAATGAAATGTTCATTATTGAAAACGAAATGTTTAGTGTTTAAAATAAAATATTTGTTATTAAAGATGACGTTTATTGTCAAACATGAAATTATAAGTGTTTAAGGATGTATCTTGTATGTCGAAATCTAAACTTTCATCGTCAACAACGATGTCTCCGACGGGGCCTCCGTTCGTACATGAGCGGAGGCAGCCGCAGTTACCGGAGCAGACAATCCTTGCGGCAACAGCAGCGCTCCCTACGCCAAGTCGTGCAATGGGATCATTTGCTGTACACACGCCAAGTGGTCATCCCAAACACCACGACGCTCAGAAACAAAGAAATTCTTCATCAAGGTAACCATGTGGAAGTACAGAGCCCACAAAGCAGCGGTAGGCCCATTATCCTTGGGGGATTTCAGATGATTCTGAGATTTCGTCAAAGCTTACACCAAGGAAACATTCTCTTCAAATTTGTCTGGTTAGCATAGTCAAAATCTTCCACATCTCTACTTCTGAAACATTGGCACCTTCCAGAACAATTCGGCATAAAACAAGGTGACTAAGTAAATGTCCTCGAATAGCTCGGCTGTAGGCGTGACCTGCTAAGGTGCTTCTAAACGAGCAATATGTGGCTAGAATACTGGCAACAATTGATCGGCCATTATGACAACATTTAATGCAGCAGATGGCTCGTCAATATATATCTCGGCAACATTGTTAGCAAGTGTATGGCCCATAAATTTGTTTCGTAAACGGGCTAAACAATCGGGCAACAATCTCTGACGAAATCATACGCGTCGCAGCGGCTTATATCATGTTAAAAGCAAATTTAAAGAAAAAAAAAGATTGTGGATTCGACCCTACCTCAATAGGCATGAAATTTTAGATAATATAAGTCTAGAGGTAAGTGTTGACAATAATTCATCAAAAAATTTTTCAAGGATATCAAAGAGTGACTTCGAATTTCTTTTAAACACGATAGGACCAAAAATAAAAAGAAAAGATAGAAACATGAGAGAAAGCAAAATCTATTACCGCGAGAGTGGCGATAACTTTACGGTTTTTAGTCATTGGCGATTCATATAAGAGCTTGATGTATATTTTCAGAGTTTCAGCTGCTTCTATTTTCGTTATAGTTCCAGAAGTGTGTGCAGCCTTAATGGAAGGATTCAAAGACTACATCGAGGTAATAATAGGCATAATTGTAGACGGAGAGAATTCTGAGGTACGTTATATACATTGACAACTCTCTTTTTATACATTGTGGCGATGAGAATAATTCCAAATAATTCACAAGGCTGTGGAACAGCGACACTGAAAATATTGCCAGTATTATCGCTTGCCAAGAGATCGTGCGGCAACCTGTCTACAATAGGTGAAACAACATCGGCTATACAGGACATGTGTGGCAATATGACCGGTATATACTGAAAACATTACTCTATATTGCATAGTCTGGCTGTAATTATTGGCAATATTGCCAGCTACTGGGTTGCAGCAACATATTTCATTAAAAATATTGCTCGTTTAGAAGCACCTCTAAGGGGAGCCGAGTTAGCTCCACCCTCACCCCTCAGTACTTTTGTTAAGGACACCTTCTCCTACAAGTATGCCAAAATTGGCTTCTACATGAATTATTTTCGCTATTTGGTATTTTTTGGTCTTCGTTGCCTGGAGTATGATATCCATACATTTCTTTGTTCTATTATTTTTTGCACTTTGAAAACCTGATTATTAAAATGGGTGCAACTAGCAAAGTTGGTCTTAGGATCAAGATAGTTTATTTTCCCGAAAAAGAGCGCAATTTTGAAGCAATAGGGTTCAAAGTTGGTAATGAATAGACGGAAGGCTGGTTCGAATTAGGTAAAACAATTTTGATTGAATAAGTAGATAGAGTTTTTTTATTTCTAATATTCAAATTAATGTCACCTATCATTATTGCATTGGAAAATTCAGAAAGAGTCTGGTCAAGTCTTGTTAAGAAATTGTATAGTTTATTCTTTGGTGCTTTATAAATAGTTAAGATAGATGTTTATAATCATCTAAATAAACCTGACAATACTCACGTTATTGCATTTCATTCAAATCATCATTTGTTACAACTTCAAAGTTTGAGTTGTTTTTTAGATATAGAACTAGTGAGAGGCTCCGTCGCCTATTAAACAGATCCATGAAAGATATAGACCGATGAAAATATAGATTCCCGAACTCCGCTGCTTGCAACGCTACTTCTGCCCTAAGCCTATGTCGCGCCCGGCGCGCCATCTGCTCGCTGTCAATCTCTAGTTCGTGCGGAATCTGCTAGATACTACGACCTCATTGGGCCTCGCTGTGCCGAAATTCTCGATAGAATTCGACCCGTCCAACTATCGGCTCAAAAGGCGGTCACGTGAATTCGAGTTGGATTGAAGCGAAAATGGTTCTTAAGCGTCGGGAATGCTGCCGTTTTCGCGAATTCCGGAGAAACGTCAAACTTTAAACGTTCGATATCGAAAATCGGCGTCGCGGTCGGGAACGGGACCTAGCCTAAGCACTACGAAAAGGTTCGAGACGGTCGACGGGGCCCTTCGGGCCCCGCGATTCGACGCCGATCTCCTCATTTCGGCTTTATAAGTTCGCGAAAATGCGGCCTTCGGCCGCCTGCGTTCTAGGCGGTCGAATTTGACGAAGCAATTATCTATTTAGTTTCCATACAAAATATATACAAACTTTGTCAAATGTTGGGAATTGATGCCTCTGCTATTCAATTTCATATCGAACAATCAATCCTCAGAATAGTAGGTAATCTTCTACAAAGTAATGAGTTCTATTGATGAAATAAGATATAGTTCTTTTCCGAAAATTGGCCAAGGAAGTTATAGATTTTAATTCATCTGGAAGGTATTGCAAATGACTTTTTCATTAATTCAGAGGAAGGAGTATGGCCATGATTTCTCGAGAATCTAGTGAGTACGTGCAGTGGCTCCGAAGGTGCGTGAAAATACTCACGAATTAAGCACACAGATACAAGTGAATATAAAGCAGGAAGCGTCAAAATTCTATTCCTGCAATTGCCGTATCTAGATCTCTTGAGATGGATTTAGGGTCAAAACAAGCCGATGATAATATTTAAAAAAAAAAAATACTCGTATCATCCGCTAAGAGCGTAATTCATCTACTGATCCTCAGGTACGTAATATATTATAAATAATAAGAAGAGAACGGGACCTAAAACAGAACTTTGAAGGTAACCGCTCGTTATAGATTTACAAGCAGAATTGAAGTTATTTGTCCTTCAGTCAAATGCTTTAGCATAATCACAGAAAACCGTAGCTGAGTAGTGTTTGTTAATTGAGAGGGATGAATAGATATTGCTCAGCTTAGAAAACATAGCGTTAGTAGTAATATTTTTGGGTTGAAACCCAAATTGATGTGACGAGAGAATTTTATGATTGGAGAGGAAATACAAAAGGCAGAGTTTCATTAGTTTTTCTATCATCTTGGATAAAACAGGTAGAGTCGCAATGGATGTTATTATTGGATGTATTAGTTATATCCATCTCCTTTATGAAGTGGAAGAATTTTGGCAATCTTCAGATCAGCAAACACCAATTTCGAAACTCATTAATTGATTAAACCAAAGTTTTAATAACAATGTCTGGAAGTTTCGGAATATGTAAAACGTTCATACAAAATAAATTTGAATAAGAAAATCTATTTTATAAATTGGAAATGATCTACCTTTCCAAAAAGCCGACCATATAAGTCCCAAGACCTAGAATTATTCCACTTTTCATCACACCACAATGGCAATTATTGAAACGTGGCAAATCTGCCCGACTGGAATATTTATACATTTATCAAATTGAATGCCTAACGGCCGTTGTAAGAAATGCAGAGATTGTAGTTTGTCAATTAATAAAAGTCTATGCTATTCATAAATCAGAAATACAGTCTATTGCTTCCGTCGAAATGAATGTGCTAATTCTGACCTATTTAAGTAGGAGTTCCCAAAACCTGCGAAATCCATATAATATATATAATAACGGAAATCCTCTTTTCCTACCGCAACTGACAACTAACTAATAATACAAATGATTCAAAATTTGTAAGAAAAAAATTATACGCTTCTACAGAAAACAAAAGTTCTAAAAGTACCAGAAAGTGTTCAATTTCTTCACGTTGGTTTTACTTTTTTTAAGTACGATAGTGGTTTTCATACTTCTTCATCTTAACATAGAGTGAGCAAGAAAAATTCTTCATTAATTTGAAAAATTATCACACAACTTGTCAAGGGAGCTGGTTATATGTATTACTCGACGCCAATTCTACATTCACAATCCAACGGTGTATTATATATGATATTTTCGCTGGAGGACGCTCTGGGTTGTTATCCAGATAGTCCGACCGTGATTTTTAAAGGAGAACAATCAGAAATTCACTCCGAGTCAAATAAGCTGCACTGATGAGATCTAATAAGATCGAAACAGTTTTATGCAGATCCTGAGTCGGGGTGATTTGACGTTTTCAATAATTCACCGTTGGATTGTGAATGTAGCATTCGCGTCGTGGAATATACAGGGTGGGCCATCCATAACTTTCCACCCCGAATTTTGAGCTTTGTGATGGAATAACGAAAAACGCTCGGACAGGTCAAATTTTGTTGAAAGGGAGACAAATAAGGGTGTTCAAATGAGTTTCATATCACTACCCCTCTAGCTGCAACCCCTAACAGCTCTCATTTGTGAATAGGGAAAAGGGGTCGAGCTGCACTTTGTTGAAAAGGCAATTCAATTTCCTGCATGAGTGTAGTTTTTTTTTCATCGGTTTATTATTATACAGAGTGACTCAGGGGTGGGCCATCCATAACTTTCCACTCCGAATTTTGAACTTTGGGATGGAATAACGAGAAAACGCTCGGACAGGTCAAATTTTGTTGAAAGGGGGGCAAATAAGGGTGTTCAAATGAGTTTGATATCACTACCCCTCTAGCCGCAACCTCTAACAGCTCTCATTTTTGAACAGGGAAAAGGGGTCGAGCAGCACCTTGTTGGAAAGGCAATTCAATTTCCAGCATGAGTGTATTTTTTTTATTGGTGCTGCTCGACCCCTTTTCCCTATTCAAAAATGAGAGCTGTTAGGGGTTGCGGCTAGAGGGGTAGTGATATCAAACTCATTTGAACACCCTTATTTGTCCCCCTTTCAACAAAATTTGACCTGTCTGATCGTTTTTTCGTTATTCCATCCCGAAGCTCAAAATTCGGGGTGGAAAGTTATGGATGGCCCACCCTGTATAATAACCAGCTCCCTTGGAAAGTGGTTTGATAATTTTTTTAAATCATTGAAGTAGTTTCCTTGTTCACTTTATGTAAAATAAGTTTTAAATTGACCATGGTCAACTTATATATTTTTTATGATTTGATTCTCCTTAAAAGTATCGAAGAAAGAAGATATAACACCCATAAAAAGAAGACATTGCCCTAGAAGACATCAGTTTTGAAACGGATTACTGTTTTCTGCTCATGGAGGTAGAAGCTGCTCTTGTGTTTCTTCTGGATACTCATTTCTGTGTCTTTATTCCACAAGTCTAAGTTGGAACGATTTACGAACTTCAAGTTCTGTTGTTGATGTGTTCTACTTTGATTAATTTCATTACTAAATTCCGTATTTTTGATACGGAATTTCTAATATCCACTTGAATACTGTGTAACGTAAACATTGATTTTTATTACGTTTCGTTGATTCTGAAAACTATTAATCACAGTACTTAAATGGTCACACCGGATGAAAAAAAAAATTAAAAGGTAAGTTGAATTGATGACTTCTACAAAGAAAACAATATCACTTCAAAGTAAAACATTGTCGGTGCGAGATTTTTGCGGATTCTCTATCTGAACAATCTCGCAAAGAAGAACGTCTCAACTGTATGAAATCTGAAACAGATCATCAATATCTTGAGGTCACGAAAATTTTAATACCTAATCTTTCAAAATCATTTTATTTTCAGAATGATTCCAGAAAGTCACATACCATGCGAAAAAACATTTACTGTTTGCTCATAGAATTCATTTATTGTGATCGCTCGTACTTCATTTCTAAGAAATTGAAATGTTTTACCATTCACATCATCAATGGTGCAGCGTCCTTGATATGTTTTTCTATTTTTCGCAATTCAAGATCAAGCACTCGACGTGGTTCACCTCAAATTAGAACATCCTCTAGGTCGCTCTATAGCATTGATTCCCAAAGTGGTCCAGGTGGACCCCCAGGGGTCCACGGGAGACTCGATGGGGGTCTACGTTGGCGTGAAAAAATAATGGGGGTTCCCAATTCGTAAGCGGGGGTCCACGAAAATTTATCTGGTTTCGATAGTGAAGAACTAAAATGTTGGCTTGACTTCACCTATCTTGCTTGCAATCTTGCATGAAGTTGTTTGATTCTTTACCAATATAAATACGAATGCCTATGCTGAACGTTACTAATTTGTTTCCTGAATTTCGAGAAGAAAAGTAAAGCAAAGTGAATCGATGATAGTGTTTGCCAGTGTCGGAAAAAGTAAGTACTTTGTCGCAGGTAGAATGCCTTGATGAGAATATTCAGACATACGTTCAACATTCACTTGCCCTGCATGATGACTACAGAATCACTTTTGATGATATTTTGACGATGGAAATACCACCATGGATCATAAATCCATTTGATGAAACGGAAGTGGAGAATGTGAAAGAGAAGCTACTCGAGCTTAGCACTAATAGTGCTAAAGGTGAAATTTAATAAATGGTATCAAACATTTTGAAAAATATCCTGGACTGTGGGGTACTGCGAAAAAGCTTATGATAGGATAGCGTTTCCCTCGTCATATCGTGTCGAAAGAAGTTTTAGTGTCGTTACCAACTTTTTAACAAAAAAAAGAGGAGATATGCGCTTATTTCTAACAAAACTGATGCCAAATATTGATAATTTGCTCTCAATCCATCAAGAATATCCATCCCATTAAAATTATGACTATTTTGTCATTGTCATTGCAGAAGTTACGTTACGTTATTAACGTTTAAGTCTAATTATATCACGACTGTTATCATATTACAATGTGATGTAAACCTAATAATTAATATTGTATTTGAACAAATACAACACAAAACTATTTCTCTTTTTATTTTTACCACTCCGAAAAGGGGGCGAGAAGTTTTCTAAATAAAATAAGAGAATATTGATTGGTTTCTTGTGCTTTGAGTTGATTTCTAAAAAGTAAAGTTGGATGGAATCACTTTTGTGATTGGCCAACTTCAATTTTTTGACATCCACCAATTCAATCAATTAATTAACCAATAATTTCTCACTTTTTTTTCGAAAACTGTTAATTCGTGGTTGGAACTCAGCCGCAATGCAAATTTCCATAGTTAGATCAAATCTTCATATTTTTGTCGAGTTTTGGGAATATGGTAGAAATGTAGCTGCAGGGGGTCCACCGGAACCAGCAAAATTTTCAAAGTGGTCTATGAGAAAAAAAAGTTTGGGAACCTCTGCTCTATAGGCATCTGAAAATAAGAATGCAGCGCCAATGTGGCCAGTCGTAGAACTATAAATATTGACATTGGAATATTTATGTTGTATTTGTTGTGTGTTTTTGAAATATAATTTTATCATAAATATAAAGACTTTTCAGGCTTCTTTAGTGAACAAGTGTGTTACTGTGTATGTATTCTCATTGCTATTGAGGCGGTAGGTGATTATCATCATTTGTTTTGTAGCCAAATTGAGAGAAATCTTAGGTTAGATCATGAGATGAATATCTTAATTCTATGATTGACTCGTTCAATATGTACTCTAGCAGCTGCTATTTTGGCATTCAACAATGCTTCTTCTGTAGTCAACTATTTTTTGTCTTTCAAAAATGGTGGCCTGATCAACTTTATTTTAAACTGTTGACAAATAGCATCTATCAAGAAACCTTTGTCCACCATAATAGCATCCTGTGAGCTTTCTAACTTTAAAATTGAGTCACTTTTTTGGAAAATCGTTTTATCAGATGCTCTTCCCAAATATGGTTCACTAATATAAGTAATTAAACCTCCAGGAGAAACACCTGTCATGAATGTCACTGTGTTATTAGATTTAAACTGAGAGTAAAACCTCATCCTGCAGCAAGGCACTTTGGTTTCTGTATAAAAATCTCTGTACAGTCTAAGATGTTTCGAGTATTTTGAAAACTTTCAAAACATTTTGGCATGTTTTTCTGTATTTCAGAATATTCTGGGAATCTTATGACACAAACTAAGAACTCTACTCATAATGGGTAGCATTTCATAAATATATTTTTGGCATAATTCTTATGAAATGCCAAATAAAAGAGATAATGTCACATATGTAAGGTCACATTTCAATTTTGTCAATACTAAAACAATACGCTGTTTGATTGTCAATCTATGTGACCGTTGATCACTGTAAACAGGTTGTACTGCTTTTACTATTGTATCTAATAGTTTTATATTATTGAGATCAGTGAAACTGTTTAGAGCACTATCTGTAGTCAGATCACACAAAGTAGAGACTTTAGGAGTATTCCTTTTTCCCTTCTACACAAACACGATATTTATCACCAGCTGGAGGAAAGGCATGTAAATTCACATTTGAACATTTCTTTGCTCGGGAAGAACACTGAGGAACTGAACAATAACGATTCGAACGACTCATAGCTTTCAAAATGATTGCAAATAATAAATATTTGTAAAAAATCACACAAAAACAAACACAAAACAAAGGAGAACGTGAGAACTATGTCAAGATTTTTAGTTATTCTGATTGTCACCAGGCGGCGTAGCGCTTATTTTGATTCGCCTATAACTATTAATTCTGGGGCATACTTATTTCGGTTATTTTTTGTGACGAATTCATTCTCTCCTCTTGCTATCCCATTTCGTTATTCTCAGCATGTTCTGAAACTTCCTTAAGGTTATGTTCTGCTCACTATTTAGAGTTCGGAAAAACACTTCATAATTGAAATTATAGATTGATAAAACTCTCTTCTTTAGGTGTCAGGAAAAATGAAAGACCACGTGTTTTTCCTCCTTGAAGTATGTATCACGCCGGCGGACTTCTCGAATTATAGAGTCCATCAGGCTGATTAGAGGATACACTTTTATGTAAAAGTGCATTATGGATGGATGAATTTATATAATTTATGAAAGAAACAGGTGTGGTGGGGTTCAGAAAATGAAAACTGACTAGGTATTCGCTTTTGTAAGTTTGCAAGTAGACGGTCGATCTAAGGATTTGAATCCAGAGCCTCCTGAATGCCAGCCAACTTGCGAAACCACTCCTCCAACTCCGTCAGGTGTAAGGGCAATCTGGATTCGAAAATAATGGAATTTGTCCCGGAATAGTCTATGCCAGTATCATTCTTCTGTTAATGTCTGAAAATAATGAGTTACATTATTAGTATTACTTATCGAAGGTACAAGTATGCAATCACTTTTTCCATTATATATATATATATATATATATATATATATATATATATATATATATATATATATATATATTTATATATATATACAGGGTGTCCCGTAAATAACACGCCAGAGTGACACTGGAGGTAGATTGGCTTCAGGTCAATCAGATAACATCAACATGATCTTAGTGAAAGTTTTCTGGGTTTCGAGATATTGCCACTCTTATGTTTTTTCAAAAATCTATACTTTTTCGTCATCTTCTCGCATGTTTTGAATATAAATAACTTCTAACTCATGGTTTTTTTTCTTGTGCTATCATCAATATATGGTTGAGACAATCGACCTATCATTTCATTAAAAACTAGCTCGCTAACCTCAAAAAAAAATCAAGTTGTTTCAATTTAATTTAAATCCGAAAACCTTAACTAAAGTTTGACTATTTACTGTAAAAAAATATTGCTCTTTTAAAAACGGTATAACATTTGTATTTTTTTTTCTCAAAAGACTAAATTGCGAAATACTTCAAATAAAGAATAATACTTAATTAAAGGTGCAGGCGTCTTTTGTCGGCAAATTACCACGTGGTAGGTAGTTTTTGTAGAAAATATCTGAAACCGCTATTCATTATTCTTTTTTATTCATTGTTGTAGGTAGGCGTCCAAATAATGACCAGAACATGAGGTCGTATTAATTATTTCAATAGATTGTTACATCGTTAATAGCAAATAAAGAATTTTGATCTGAATTTGAATCATTATTTTCACAATAGATTTTTTAAATGTCTACCACCGATTCTAAAACACAATCTGCATCTTCTCAAAAATTGTCCTTCAAACGCCTTAAACTCAAATCAGATATTTCTCCTGCAGCTTGATTGAATTGAGGTCTGGGGAGCGCGGGGGCCACACAATTGGTCCTAGCCGGCCAATCCATCTTCATGGGAATGTTTGATCAAGATGCGCCCTTACTGCACGAGCATAGTGTGCAGGGCACCCACATCCTTCTTCTTAATCAATCAACCAGCACGTATAATAAATGACTTGAGTTCAAGGCATTTGAAAGGACAATTTTTGAGAAGATGCAGGTTGTGTTTGAGAGTCAGTGGTAGACATTCTGAAAATCTATTGTGAAAATAATGATTCAAAATTCAGATCAAAATATTTTATTTGCTTTTAACGATGTAACAATCTATTGAAATGATTAATACGGCCTCATGTTCTTTCATTATTTGGACGCCTACCTACAACAATGAATAAAAATGAGTAATGAATAGCGGATATTTTCTACAACAACTACCCCGTTGTAATTTGCCGACAAAAGACGCCTGCACCTTTTATTAAGTATTATTTTTTATTCGATGTATTTCGCAAGTAACACGACTTCAAAGACAAAAATTGGAAATTTTAGACTTTTAAAAGAAAAAAACCACAAATGTTATACCGTTTTCAAAAAAGCATTAAATAGGATAGTTTTTAAGATCATCTGCTGATTCTGTCTGGTAACATATTTTTTTACAGTATCTAAATAGTCTAACTTTAGTCAAGGTTTTCGGATTTAAATTAAATTGGAACAACTAGATTTTTTCTTGAGGTTAACGAGCTAGTTTTTCAAGAAATGATAGGTCGATTGTCTCAACCGTATATTGACGATAGCACAAGAAAAAAAAACATGAGTTAGAAGTTATTTATATTCAAAACAGGCAAGAAAATGATCAAAAAGTATAGATTTTTGAAAAAAACATCAGATTGGCATGTTCTCGAAAATCAGAATAGTTTTACTGAGATCATGTTGTGGTTATCTGATTGTCCTGAAGCCAAACTACCTCTAGTGTCACTCTGGCGTTTTATTTACTTATATATATATATATATATATATATATATATATATATATATATATATATATATATATATATATATATATATATATATATATATATATATATATATATATATATATGTGTGCATTGAAATCATCCTTTCCGGATAATATTTTCCTGCCGCCACCGTGCCCACGCCAACTCCTTTAGACCCCAAGCAAGCGCACGGTACCTAGTCAGCTAAATAAAGGATCATGGAAGCATTCACTACTTCTTGTTAGGTGGTTGTCCGTTGATCTATCGCCTCCTCTGTAAGGGTTCAAGCAGATGCCGTACTATCAGTACAATTCGACTTCAAGAACAGAATATGTGCAAACCTTTGGGATCTACTTCACATCACACAATTGTTTGCAAATGCGGTCTGAATGGGCAAAGGAACAGTAACTCCAACTGAATTGTTTTTTTACATACCTACTTATTTGAATTACAGCTGATTTTTTAGGTTCCGTTTCTAATTGCATTGCCGAAGAAAATGAATATGTTATTTTATTTTAGAGTTTATGAGTGAAAAAAAACTCTATCGCAGCAAGCTGCATTAGGAAAGCAGGTTTTCATACCGTATCCAATCTGAAAAATCTACTTATTCAATTGAATTTTTCCATCCAAATTCGAACCAGCCTTCCATTTTATTTAGATCACCAACTTTGAACCTAACTGCTTCAACATTGAACCCTTTATTGGGGAAACAAGATTTACTTCCTCCCCTGTAGCTCAACCCCGTGACCGATTTGTACCAAAACCAATCCCATCCAAGATGACATAAGAAACTATCTACCTACCAACTTTCAAACCTATTGCAAAATTGAGCCATCTATCGTGAAAACAATAATCATTTCCGTCCTTTGAGGGAGTTCAACTTCCCAATCAAACCACCAAAACCAGTATAGGTCAAAATATCATTCGAAACTACCTACTCACGAGATTTCAACCCTATTGCTCCAAAATAGCGCCATTTACCGTGCAAACAAGATTTCTTTCCTTTCCCGGAGGTCAACCCTCCAACCAATTCGTACCAAAAGAAATCCGATTCAGAATCAAAAATTGCGTTACGTAATACTTGAACGCCCCCTTATCGAAAATAAGAAAGAAATACAGGGTTTTCAATTTATTACACTACCCCACTCACCTGCAGCTTCTTTTTTCTTATCATTTTCTTAATCCTGGTGACCATTTTTTGTATCGACAATACCGAGTGGGCTATTGTAATAAATTGAAAATCCTGTATTTCTATCTTATTTTCGATAATCCTTTTTTTTTTCTCTCTCGTGAAAATTCTTATCAATTATTACACTACCCCACTCATTGCATCTTCTTCTGTTATTATTTTCCCAGTCCTGCTGACTATTTTTTGTATCGACAAAACTGAGTGGGCTATTGTTGTAAATTGAAAACCCTATATTTCTATCTTATTTTCGATAATTTTATTATTTTTTATCTCGTGAAAATTTATCAATTATTATACTACCTCACTCACCTGCAGCTTCTGTTTTATCATTTTCTTAATCCTGGTGACCATTTTTTGGGTCGATAAAACCTAGTGGGCTATTGTAATAAATTGAAAATCCTGTATTTCTATTTGATTCTCGATAATTCTATAATTTTTTGTCTCGTGAAAATTCTTCTCAATTATTACACTACCCCATTTACTTGCAGCTTCTTTTTCATTATTTTCTTAATCGTGCTTAACTTTTACTGTGTCGATAAAACTGAGTGGGCTATTATATTGAATTGTTTTGAAAACCCTGTATTTCTTTCTTATTTTTGATACTTCTATTGTTTTTTGTCTCGTGAGAGTTCTTATCAATTATGACACCACCCCACTCACTTTCAGCTTCTTCGTTATTATTTTTTAAATCCTGTTGTATCCATAAAACCGAGTGGGCTATTGTAATAAATGAATTTCCTTATATTTATTTGTCAATGTCATAATTTTCGATGCGCTACCTATTTTTCGGAATTGTGGAATAGTAATGAAGCCGGAAATGGTTTCACTTGATTGTAATTAATTGTAATTAATCAGAGAAAAGTTCTGAATCGAAAATAATCAATATAGTATGTGTGTGGTGCAGCTTTAGACTAATTGTACACCAAACCCTCATAACTTGAGTTCTGCAACTGTAATAAATTTAGGAATAGGTGTAATAAATTGTAATTAATGTGTAAAAAATTCACGTAGAGTGAAATAGGGTATGGGGTATAAAAGCTGATGCACCATGAAGGACATTAAAGTTTTGACAACTTTGTCTTATTTCAGCATAGCTAAATATTGTAGTAGTATATCATTTATATTATCAATACATACACATAATCAAAAAACCAGACAGATAGGTCGGTTCTGACATCCAGGCAGACGACAAAATACTTTCTCTGTCGTGCTAATGAAGGCGCACGATTTTGACTCTCTCAATCTTCATCTCACTGGGAACTAATATTTCAGCAAAGCTGCATTTTACATATGTTATTTATATCATCATTCTATATAAATTAATATTTAAAAAAAACAGACAGATAGATCGGTTCTAACATGCAGGCAGACCATAACCTACTTTCTCAGTCGTACTACTGAAGGCGCACGATTTTGACTCCTTCACTCTTACTGGGAATGAGAGCGAATCGGTATTAATATATGTGAATAATTTTTTTTCAATGTTACAATTTATCACCCTTGTTTTCAGTCATATAGATATAATTCCTTATAAAGAAATAAACAAATTTTTTTCAATTTCACTAATAATGATTTTTCTATTTATTTAATTTCAACCAATCGTACAACTTGATCAGTAATACAGAATAAATAAATTAAATATAGGCTACAAAAATATCAAGATGATTAATTGTTCTTGGTCAGAACAGCAGACTTCTGTTGATTCTATGCAATATTCAAAATTCAGTCGAAAAGAAAGACATCTCTTCCATTCAACTTTGTCCATTGTTCTTACAAAAGTACTTCCATACTGATTACCTGCGAGATGAAGACTGAGAGTTAAAGTCGTGCGCCTTCATTAGCACGACAGAGAAAGTATTATGTGGTCTGCTTGGATTTCAGAACCAACCTATCTGTCTGGTTTTTTGAATATGTGTATGTAATAATAATATAAATGACATATATAATTTTTAGCTTTGCTGAAATAACGCAAAGTTGTATAAAATGTTCGCAGCTTTGAATTTCTATAAATTATAGTAGGAACCGGAAGAAGTGTCTGCCATTAAATTTTTACATAAAAAACGTAAATATCTCAAGATATTAAAACGGCAGACAATCTGCGATCGCGTTTTCTGATTAAATTTTTATGTTTTTCGACTTCTGGGCACGCCCAAAGGAACCCTTGATGGGAATAGTGAATCCCCATTTCACCTACGGCAGGTGAAATAGTATGCCTAGTATTAATAAAGGCGCGTTTTCCTTCACTTTCGCCAGTCTCCGACGACTGCGACTGAGTAGCCGCGACTGGTAGTAGCTGCGACCTATTCATTCAGGCGCGTTTTCCTCCACCTTCGCCAGTCGCCGACGACTGCGACCCGCTAGCCTGCGTCAATCAGTATTTGTCCCTCGTTCTGGTCACAAGAAAAACGAATATTTCAACAAAATCATTAATTGCAATGTTATTAAATTATCAAGTGCAGGAGGAAAATCTGCTTCTCATGTTAACGTTAGAATCTGAGAAACAGAGAAGCGAAGAATTAGCAATGTTCCGAAATAGACGATTGGAAGGATTTCAGGCAATATTAATCCAGAACCACCTGACAGATAACGAAACAAAATTTAAAGAATTTTTCCGAATTTCCTGGCATCAATATAACTACGCAAACTAACTTTCGTCGACGAATTATCGCAGCACCCTTTCCGAATATGGGCAGCTACTCGCGACTGGACGAACGGCGACTGGACGCTGGTAGTCGCGACTGAGTAGCGGCTAGGAAAACAGGATGATTTAAAATGCATTGGAGATGTCTTGACGAATTGGTCGACGCTACTCAGTCGCAGTCGTCGGCGACTGGCGAAAGTGGAGGAAAACGCGCCTTAAGGACTTGGCTACTATACTGTAAGTCTGCGGAACGCTGGCTCAGGGCTCTTAGACTATTTTGACTGCATGCATATAGAAGAGTTTAGTCTATCGAATGTTGCTGTGGTGTTCATCTACAACAACGTTTCATCTGAAAAATTGTCGAATATGAAAGAATTATCACACTCCGTTGATAGATAATACTGATAAGGTTCCAATGAGACTGAACAAAAGTCGTCTGCTGTTTCGATCGTTCATAGGAACCATCTTGACGTTTCAAACAATCAACAATGAATATATTATAGAATCGAGTTTCATGTAGCTCACTGAGGAATTATTCGACTAATTTTGGCTTTTCGCATAAATCCCTTGTTTTCTATTGTTACACTGGCATCAACCCATGTTCCTCAGATACGAAGAATTCATTCATATCTTAAGAGTAATATGGCGTGGTGTTCTCACTAGGAGCTAGCGGGAGACCAGGGGGCCGGTAACATTTCAATCTCCCTAACAGTTTTCCTGAAAACTGAAGCTAGATATAATTTATCTCGATATATATAGTTCAATATCGGTAGTATAAACGCAAACAATGATTAAATAAAATGGCTAAGGCACTTTAGTAATCTTTCTGGGAATATAATTTATTCATGAATTCAATTTAATGTATTTGTAAAACATATTTATTTAAAAATTTTAGATTTCTTCACTCTCTATATAAACTTTTACCGTGCGAAATATCAGACTCCTCTGTGCTTGCAGTATGCTTAAAAATGGGTACGAAGCTTTTTCTTCACTTACACAGAACGAAAAACGTACGTGAATATAATGAATAAAACCATTGTGATAATGTATTCGGACATCAATTTTCAACCGATGCTCGAGTTCATTGAATCAATGTATTATTATTTATTGCTTGATGTTCAAGTGATTATATCAATCCCCGAGAGGCATTAATTTCATCACCTGGATTTCAGAACAAAGTACATTCTACTAATGACCACTGTGTATCAGTCAATCAACATCCAGCATGATATTAATGTTTTCTGTACATCAACCGATCAACTGCAGTCATTTAATTAAGGAACTCAGGACATTGACTCAATCACCGATACATTATTTCTAAGCCATGCGCACAATGGCTTTCGAACATCGTTCAATGTTCGAAGACGTTAATATAATGTAAAAACACATCGATCTGAGCCTACAGGTTGCACCTTTTGTTTTCATAAATAAAATAGACTAGACTCAAATATATATATATATATATATATATATATATATATATATATATATATATATATATATATATATATATATATATATATTTATATTTATATATAATATTTATATATATATATATATATACATACCTATATATATATATATATATATATATATATATATATATATATATATATATATATATATATATATATATATATATATATATATATATATATATGTATATATATATATATATATATATATATAGATAGATATATATATATATATATATATATATCTATATATATAAATATATAGATATATATTTATATATATATATATTTATAAAAATATATATATATATATATATATATATATATAATATATATATATATATATATATATATATATATATATATATATATATATATATATATATATATATATATATATATATATATATATATATATATATATATATATATAGTGACAGGTATATAATTGCAAATAGGGAAAAAATGTATATATATTATTGCTAATGATGCTCCAAGCAATTATGATGGCACTGTCGAACGAGTTCGTTCCAAAGATAACTACAAACAGACACAAAAGATTCATTGAATTGGAATAATAAAATTCCTGGATTGAGGTTTAAAAAAAAGTATTCAATAAACGACCAAAACATAATACTTTCTGGAGAAAAACTTAAATTGGAAACATAAATAATATTTGAACAACTATTAACAGCTCTTATAACATTGAAAAACTTATATCTAATTCCATCAAAGTATGTATACTCTCCTTGAATTTTTGTTATATCTTCACCAATTGCGAACACAAAAGATAGAATTGAAGTTTTCTTCGAATTCAAAAAGTATATCCATTCTTCAATTTCTTGTGGTGTTTTTGCAAGATATAAAAATGAGTGCTGTAAGTGAAAATTTTTTGTTATGCATTTTTCCAGTAATATCCTTCTTTACAACTTTGTTGGTGGCTGCCTCATCTTCATCTCGCCCATCTGGAAATAAAAATATATTATGGTCGAAAATGAAAAAGGTGAATTCCAGATTTTAGAAAACTGATTTTCTTTTTCATTGGTACTCTACTTTTTAATGAAATAAGTATGTTATGAACTTTGAATATGATGTTCACGAAATATGTATCAAATTATTCTGAAGCTGTCATTTTATTTCATAACAAATGAAAAAAGTGTTCTCTTTCAACCCTGTGACTAAAACAACCATCTGACATAGAATAATAATATCAAGCTCTTTTTGAACTACTAACATTAGCATCACGGGGTGAACACCATTCACTGAAATATACAATCTACACAAGCAGATATTTACTTTCCTCGATATTTTCGATTTCTCGATCGCCTTGTCTTTGACATTGCTATTGAACAGAAATGCAATGATTTTGGCACTTCGTTTTCACAGTTTATGAGAAAAAAATTATCATTTTCGTTCTTCATGGTTGAGTCCATATCAATCTAGAAGTAAAGTTAGTTGCAACTATAGCTATACTATATTGAATATTATAGGTAATACATGAAATTATACAAGATTAAATTAAAAATCATGAAAAATATACTAGTTGACCATGGACAATTTAATATATTACATAAAGAGAACAAGGAAAATTCTTCAATAATTTAAAAAAAAACATACCTACGCCACAGTTGCAAAGTAGACATCTTATGTCAGAAAGTTTGTATTCTAGCGACGGGTTTGTGTATTTTCGTGCTCTGCGGTGAATTGTTGGTTTCCAATATCTTTGGTGGAGGGCGCTCTGGGTTGTTATACAGATAGTTGTCCGACCATGATTTATATTGGGGAAAAGTAAATACTGAATATATATGAAGGTGCTTGAAATATTTCGATTTCTACTTCAGATCCAGATCACACTTACAAGTATGGTCACAACCTGCAATAAATGATTATTTTTCAAGATGATGTTGAAATAGTGTAGACCGTCAAATTTTAGTAAATAGTAGATTTTTTGTAAATACAATTTTCTTTTCAGTAATTTACTGATTTTACAAGGGAATTTAGCAAAACAATTTTTGAGCAAGTTCCATTATTGAGCATATCTATTTCTTATAGCAAAATTCATAGTAGTTCGCGAAATAATATAAAAATTGTTCAAAATACAATATATTTATATATTTTCACTATAAGTGCTCGAAACACGCCATGTTTTCATTCTTTCGTCTCTTTCAACACTGTTCAGTGTAACTACTTTTTTTTTTGAGATTGTATTCTGGCAAAAAATATTTTCGTAACTTTTATTCAAATGTTATAAGAAACTAACAAGATTCAAAAAATACAGTTACTGTACTTACCACCTTCTAAAGAAACTGCTTCCACAAAAATTTACTTATACACAAATAACACTTCACCGTTTGGCTGTTAGCGTTAGATAGATACTCGTATAGCGAATTAGGCGGAAATTTGGCATATTTACGTTGAGACGGTGGCGGTGCAGCCAGAAATTAATCAATCCATGATTCCTTGAGCATTGTCCCAATGCTCTCGGACATTGACCGAATGACCGAAATACATTAAGTGATAAACGCAGTGCATTGCTATGATGAACTATACATAGGTTAATGTTTTCAATCATTAATGTTATGCCTATTGAACATAGCTTTATTAAAAGAGGGATTATGACAATGTGTCGTGATGATTAAAGGTACATAGTATTGATCACTATGTAGTCATTATCTTGATGTATTTTTCACATTGCTCTGATCTAAATAACATTATAAAGATGACTTTTTTCATTAGATTCATGATTCAATTACATTATCGTAATGACATAGATTTCATTATAACAACAATATCGTTGATTGATCAATCACAGCAATTCATTATTATCAATAAATTTTGGACATTGTCCTAATGAAAAATACGTTATGATAATGAATATGCGGTCAATCATTGGCAGTGATTGATATCAGGCTCATTATTATTTTCTGTGTATATAGATTCTGTATGGTTACTCGGTTGACAGATAATAATAACGCGAAAAAAAGGTATTTTTTTTTCGGTCGTTAGTAGGTAACCACATTGATATTTCATACAAACATCCCTTTGGGGATGAATCATGGTGCCGTCAGTCAAGCAGCTATTCGATTTTTCGCATTTCTGTAATATAGGGCAGCGCGGGAACACCTTTCTACATGATTGGTCCTCGAACGGGCGAAATATCTCGATCGGTCGTAACACCTCATCTGTTTGAGTCACTCGAAACGGTAGTTTGATAGAAAAAGTTTAGAAGATCACTCGAAACGTCGGTAGTTAGAAAGAAAAATACTACTTAAGGCCCTTTAGTAGTATTTAGTTAAGTTAAGGGGTCTGCAATCGAGCCATTTTCGTCAGCGAAACGTCAAGTTTGAAAAATTCTATGGAAAAATTGCGTCGCGGATCGGAATAGGACCCCCGCCCAAAAGAATCCGAAAAGATATCCTACAACCGAATTTTCGTACGAACGCTCACTCAAGTAGTTTCAGTATGTCCACGAAAACATGAAATGTATTTCAATAGTAGGTAAGATATTTTTTAGATTCTCGTAGATAAGGTCGTATCACGCAGAACGAAAAACGTACGTGAAAATAATGAATAAAACCTTCGTGATAATGTATTCGGACATCAATTTTCAACCGATGCTCGAGTTCATTGATTCAATGTATTACTATTAATTGCTTGATGTTCAAGTGATTATATCAATCCCTGAGAGGCATTAATTTCATCACCTGGATTTCGAAACAAAGTACATTCTGAAATCATGAAAAAAATTACTTGTCGACCATGGTCAATTTCATACATTACATAAAGTGAACAAGGAAAATTCTTTAATAATTTAAAAAATTATCAAACAACTTTCCGAGGAAGCTGGTTATACGTATTCCGCAAAACAAATCTGCATTTACAATCGAACGGTGAATTATATGAATTGTCGAGTCACCCCGACCCAAATCTGCATATAGCTGTTTCGATCTTATTAGATCTCATCAGTGCAGCTTATTTGACCCGGAGTGAATTAACAAATTTCTAATTGTTCCCCAATACAAATCGTGGTCAGTAACACTGTCTGGATAACAATCCAGAGCGCCATCCCACCAAAGATATTGGGAAACAACAATTTACCGCTTAGACTGAAAATGCAGAAATTCGTCGCTGAAACACGTACTCTACAACAGTGGTGTATATGATTCCAAGGCACACTAACATAGTGATTTAAAACCTATGGATATACTCACGAGAGCGCGCTCCGAATATTCTAGCAGGTGCGTGATTAAGCTACGAATTTCTGCATTTTCAGCGGTGAATTGTTGTTTCCCAATATCTCTGGTGGGATGGCGCTCTGGATTGTTATCCAGACAGTGTAACTGACTACGATTTGTATTGGGGAGAAATTAGAAATTTGTCAACTCACTCCGAGTCAAATAAGCTGCACTGATGAGATCTGAAAAGATCGAAACAGCTGTATGCAGATTTTGAGTCGGGATGACTCGACAATTTCTATAATTCACCGTTCGATTGTGAATGCAGATTTTGCGTTACGTATAACCAGCTTCCTTGGAGAGTTGTTTGATAATTTTTTAAATTATTCAAGAATTTTCCTTGTTCACTTTATGTAATAAAGTACATTCTACTAATGACTATTGTGTACCAGTTAATCATCATTTTCGTCAATACAATCCCATAAGTACGTCAACATCCAGCATGATATTAATGTTTTCTGTACATCAAACAATCAATTGCAGTCATTGACTTAAGGAATCCAGGACATTGACTCAATCACCGATACACTATTTGAGCCATGCTCATAATGACTTTCGAACATCGTTCAATGTTCGAAGACATTATTATAATGTAAAAAAACATCGATCTAAGCCTACAGGTGGCACCCCCGTTAAATTTTTGTTTTCATAAATAGAATGGACTACACTATATATATATATATATATATATATATATAGTGTATATATATATATATATATATATATATATATATATAGTGTAGTCCATTCTATTTATGAAAACAAAAATTTAACGGGGGTGCCACATGTAGGCTTAGATCGATGTTTTTTTTCATTATATTAATTTCTTCGTACATTGTACAATGTTCTAAAGTCTTTATGAGCATGTCTCTAATAGTGTATCGGTGAATGTGTCAATGTCCTGTATTCATTATGTCAATGTCTGTATTTGATTGTTTTATGTACAGAAAACATTAATATCATGCTGGATATATATATATATATATATATATATATATATATATATATAATATATATATATATATATATATATATATATAAAGGTATATATATATATATATATATATATATATATATATATATATATATATATATATATATATATGTATATAGTGACAGGTATATAATTGCAAATAGGGAAAATATGTCTATATATTATTGCTAATGCTCCAAACAATTATGATGGCACTGTCAAACGAGTACGTTCCAAAGATAACTACAAACAGAAACAAAAGATTGATTGAATTGGAATAATACAATTTATTCATAATTTTTCAAATATTATCATAAGATATGCGTTTTACTGTAAACAGTTCCTGGATTGAGGTTTAAAAAAAGTATTCAATAAACGACCAAAACATAATACTTTCTGGAGGAAAACTTAAATTGGAAACAAATAATTTTGAAACAACTATCAACAGCTCTTATAACATTGAAGAACATATCTAATTCCTTTGAAGTGTGTATACTCTTGTTGAATTTTTGTTATATTTTTGCCAATTGCGAACACAAAAGGTTGAATTGAAGTTTTCTTCGAATTCAAAAAGTGTATCCATTCTTCAATTTCTTGTGGTGTTTTTGCAAGGTATAATAATGAGTGTTGTGAGTAAAAATTTTGTGTTTTACGTTTTTCCATTAATATCTTTCTTCACCCATCTAGAAATAAAAATATTTTATGATCGAGAATGGAAAAGGTGGATTCCAGATATTAGATAACTGCTTTTTTTTCATTGGGACTCTACTTTTCAATGAAATAAGTATGTTATGAACTTTAAACATGATGTACACGAAATATGTATCAAATTACGTTGAAGGTGTTATTTATTTTTATAACAAATGAAAAAATTGTTCTCTTTCAACCCTGACTAGAACAATCATCTGACATAGAATAATAATATCAAGCTCTTTTTGAACTACTAACAGCATAACGGGGTGAACACCATTCACTGAAATGCACATAATCTACACATGCTGATACTTACTTTTCTCGATATTTTCGATTTCCAATCGGCCTAGTAAAAACTCAATCGCCTTTGTCTTTGACATTGCCATTGAACAGAAATGCAATGATTTTGGCACTTCTTTTTCACAGTTTTTAAGAAAACGATTATCATTTTCGGTCTTCATGGTTAAGTCCGTAAAAATCTAGAAGTAAAGTGATAATAGTTAGTTGCAACTATAGCTATATTATATTGAATATTATAGGTATTACATGAAATTATACAAGATTAAATTAAAAATATACTAGTTGACCATGGACAATTTAATATATATCATAAAGTGAACAAGGAAAATTCTTCAATAATTTTTAAAAAAACATACCTACGCCACAGTTTCAAAGTAGGGGAAGTTTGTATTCTAGCGACGGGTTTCTGCATTTTCGATCTCAGCGGTGAATTGTTGGTTTCCAATATCTTTGGTGGAGGGCGCTCTGGGTTGTTATACAGATAGTAGTCCGACCATGATTTGTATTGGAGAAAAGTAAATACTAAATAAATATACAGGTGCTTGGAATATTTCGGTTTCTACTTCAAATCCAGATCACACTTACAAGTATGGTCACAACCTGCATTGAATGATTATTTTTCAAGTTCTTGAAATAGTTTAATTTAAGTAAAATTTAAGTAAATAGTAGATTTTTTGTAAATACAATTTTCTTTTCAGTAATTTACAGGGGTATTCAGCAAAACAATATATGAGAAAGTTCCATTATTGAGCATATCTATTTTTTATAGCAAAATTCATAGTAGTTCGCAAAATAATGTAAAAATTGTTCAAAATACAATATATTCATATATTTTTACTACAAGTGCTCGAAACACACCATGTTTTCATTCTTTCGTCTTTTTCAACACTGTTCAGTGTAACTACTTATTTTTTTGAGATTGTATTCTGGCAAAAAATATGTTCGTAACTTTTATTCAAATGTTATAAAAAACTAACAAGATTAAAATAATACAGTTACTGTACTTACCACCTTCTAAAGAAACTGCTTCCACAAAAATTTACTTAAACACAAATAACACTTCACCGTTTGGCTATTAGCGTTAAATAGATAGGTACTCGTATGGCGAATTAGGCAGAAAATTGGCATATTTACGTTGAGACAGTGGGGGTGCAGCCAGAAATTCATCAATCCATGATTCTTTAAGCATTGTCCCAATGCTCTCAGACATTGACCGAATGACTTAATACATTAGATGATGTACGCAGTGTATTGTTATAAGGAAAATTCATCAACTGATAATTATTTCATCATAATACATTATGTGATCAACGCAGAACTTTGCTGAAATGAACTAGACATAGGTTAATGTTTTCAATAATTAATGTTATGCCTATTGAACATAGCTTTATTAAAGAGGGATTATGGCAATGTGTCGTGATGATTAAAGGTACATAGTATTGATCACTATGTAGTCATTAACTTGATGTATTTTTCACATTGCTCTGATGTAAATAACATTATAAAGATGACTTTTTTCATTAGATTCATGATTTAATTACATTATCATAACAACCTAGATTTCATTATAACAACAAAATCGTTGATTGATCAATCACTGAAAGTCATTATTATCAATAAGTTTTTGACATTGTCGCAATGAAAAATACGTTATGATAATGAACTCATTGGCAGTGATTGATATCAGCCATTATTATTTTATGTGCAATAAGTTATCGTTAAATCGAACACTTAATATTCACAGTACAAGTTAAAGGAATTCCAATGATTAACATTTAATCTTCTTCTCATTCTTGTTAGTTATTCGTATTTTTACCTGTAGATCGGTAAATATCATGTACCTACCATATTTTAGTATGTAATATGTAGGTCGACAGTATGATGGTGAGTATATTCCATTTTCCATAAATTAATTAATTTTGCATAATTCAACAATGGTTGAAATGAAGTTTAACTCAAGTAGTTGCATAATAGGTAGCAATTCTCCAAAATTTAATTATAAAATTACCATAAAAATTTTGACTTCAATTCGAAAGAATGAACTTCTAGAATTGTTACATATAACTCGATTCACATAATTAGTTATCTTTGAATTATACACAAATCAAATACGTAAAATTTATAGTAATATTGGAAGACGTCAAAGGATCCAACAGCACACCAAAAGGTAACACGTGGACTGTGAAGTATGCTCAGTAGCGAAAATTCTGCTCATTCACACAGTCAGACAAATGGAGATGAGCTTCGTCACTCTCTATTAACGCACAGCAGGGGCACATTTAGCAGCTGAACGGGTAGGAGATCATTCAACTGCTTCTCTTACAGCTGCAATTTCAGGTACCTGAGCACTTCTGGGTCTTCCAGCCTTTTCAAGGCTGAAACTGTGGCTATAAAATTCGAACCCATGCGAGTATTGTTTTGCGATCTGGAGTGAGAGTATGTCAACCAAGCGCGAAGTGAGTACGAAAACGTCTTTGTGTATTAATTATAGATTCGTTTATTCTCATAAATGTTTCGATAATGAAGTCAGCATGCATCTAATTCATGACGGAAAATGAAATGGTAAAGTGCGAGCTACCAACCAAATACGCTGAGCTCCGCCTGTCTTCAGTGATTCGAGCACAGTCCGTGGCGGAGCAAAATGTGGGAGAACATTTTGCCGAATCATGTATATCAATCTAATCCCTAATTTTTGAATTACATTTTCAGTTCACTATTTCTTTAATCTGTAGTTTCAGTTAGTGAGATGCCACGTTTAAATGAGTTAGTTGCGGTTAAAATTGTTTGTTTAATCAATGAGGGGCACAAGAAGACATTGCACAGAGATTGTATGTCCATCAATCGACTGTTTCTCGCGTACTTAAACGTTGCAATGAGACTGGAAGATACAAAAGGCGGCCTGGTCAAGGACGTAAAAGAATTACAACGCCAAGAGATGAGCAATATTTAAGAATTCAATCTTATCGAAATCGTACACTTAGTGCTCCGCATTTAAAATATAAATTATAAAATCGGACGGTTACAATTTGCATGAGCACATGCTGACTGGAATGAACATCAATGGGAAAAGTTCTTTTTACAGACGATACAAGAATACAATTATGGAAGCCTGATGGACGTAGTCTAGTATACAGAAGGTCAGGAGAACTTTTCGCAGAATGTAATCTTGTACATAATCTTAGCTTTGGTGGTGGTTCCATTATGCTATGGGCTGGCATTAGTTGGGAGAGTCGCACGGAGCTTATTGAAGTAAGGATGAATGCTGACTGGTACATACTTAACATCCTTGCAGAACATGTTATACCATATGCCAACTTTATTGGATATAATAACTTTGTGCTAATGCATGACAATGCCCGTGCCCATGCCACAAGAACAGTAAACCAGTACATTGAGGATGTCGGGATTGCAAAGCTAGAGTGGCCAGCATATAGTCCTGACGCAAATCCCATAGAACATGTATGGGACATCCTAAAAAAAAGATTCGAACACGAAAACCATCTCCTAACTTAATTGCAGAATTAAAGATTGCTGCACAGGAAGAATGGAATCGAATACCACAAGAAACCATCAAAGATCTTTTGCGCAGTATGCCTATAGGAAGATGCAGGCTATCGTTAGAGCTAGAGGAGGAAATACTAAGTACTAAATTGTTATCATTTTGTCTTAAACTAATGTATCGTGTCGATGTTGTTGCTCTTTCCTAATTAAACGTTATCATCAAAAACAGACCATTTCACTAATTTCTCTACGAATCTGTTCTAAAGCTTCAATATGTAATTAATTTGATTATTAATATCGTAGAACATTCCAGTGTAACAGATTGAGTAACCGAAATCGAAAAGGTGTTGAAGGAAAAAAAATGAGGACCTTAAATAAAATATGCAATAATTTTGTCCGTGAGTATATATATATATATATATATATATATATATATATATATATATATATATATATATATATATATATATATATATATATATATATATATATATATATAGAAAACAGAATTCTTCGTGTTAACGACACACGTTCGTGGCAATAAAATGAAGTGAACTAGGACATTTATTTGAAATTAATCAAACAAACCTCCTAGCGGAGCTGGTTATACGAGTTCACGAAACATCGAAATGCCTCCATATACCTTAGGATGGTGTATGTTAGAAACATTAAGTTGTCCATCACAATCAATGGAAATGATAGACAGTCTGTTTCGCCCTTATTTGGGGCTCATCAGTATCATCTATCCATCGAAAGTGATAACCAACCAAATATTTCCAACGACGTTATATTTTCCTTCCAGTGACTATATGGCATATAAATATGACACAGCGCCACCAGTCGGAAACAAATGAACCACATCCCACAGACAGAAGAAAACATTTCGGCAACGGGAACTCGCACATCCTGACACCCGAAGGTGGTTACTATAATCGCTAAGCAAGAGTAAAGTTGATACATCATTCGATGTAATTCAAACTTCACACGCCGCAAGAAACAAGCGCTCCAAATTTTATCCCTTTTACAGGTAGCAAATGAATAGAAAACAGAATTCTTCGTGTTAACGACACACGTTCGTGGCAATAAAATGAAGTGAACTAGGACATTTATTTGAAATTAATCAAACAAACCTCCTAGTGGACAACTTAATGTTTCTAACATACACCATCCTAAGGTATGTGGAGGCATTCCGATGTTTCGTGAACTCGTATAACCAGCTCCGCTAGGAGGTTTGTTTGATTAATTTCAAATAAATGTCCTAGTTCACTTCATTTTATTGCCACGAACGTGTGTCGTTAACACGAAGAATTCTGTTTTCTATTCATTTGCTACCTGTAAAAGGGATAAAATTTGGAGCGCTTGTTTCTTGCGGCGTGTTAAGTTTGAATTACATCGAATGATGTATCAACTTTACTCTTGCTTAGCGATTATAGTAACCACCTTCGGGTGTCAGGACGTGCGAGTTCCCGTTGCCGAAATGTTTTCTTCTATCTGTGGGATGTGGTTCATTTGTTTCCGACTGGTGGCGCTGTGTCATATTTATATGCCATATAGTCACTGGAAGGAAAATATAACGTCGTTGGAAATATTTGGTTGGTTATCACTTTCGATGGATAGATGATACTGATGAGCCCCAAATAAGGGCGAAACAGACTGTCTATCATTTCCATTGATTGTGATGGACAACTTAATGTTTCTAACATACACCATCCTAAGGTATATGGAGGCATTTCGATGTTTCGTGAACTCGTATAACCAGCTCCGCTAGGAGGTTTGTTTGATTAATTTCAAATAAATGTCCTAGTTCACTTCATTTTATATATATATATATATATATATATATATATATATATATATATATATATATATATATATATATATATATATATATAGCAACAAGATGGACCGATGACCTGAAGCGCTGTCAGAGAAACTGGATGCAGGCAGCGCAGGATCGCGATACATGGAGAGAATTAAGGGAGACCTACATCCAGCAGTGGATACAAGAAAGGGTTGATTGATGATGATGATGATGATGATGATGATATATATATATATATATATATATATATATATATATATATATATATACATATATATATATATATATATATATATATATATATATATATATATATATATATATATATATATATATAATACATGCGTTTGTACCAGTATGGAAAGGAATGATATAATGATATTTTCCATATAGGTACTGATCACGCCTGGCTTTTACATTTAATGCTTTAGTTTTTCTGTTTTTATATTCTAGGCATTACTGGCTGCACGATAACCTACAATGAAATGTTCACTCCTTCCCCCTCGAGTATGGTGTTGTGGAAGTGTAAGAGCTGTTCTAAAGAAGTTACGAATAGATGGCATCATTATCATTCACACACTCCTCAAAGATCGGCGTGTCCATATTGTCCTGCCTCATATAGTCGAATCGACACACTCCGCAGCCATATCAGAATAAAGCACAATATTTTCATTAAATTTTGATGTTCTATTTTATAATTATTTGTTGCAATAAAAACTTGTGTATATTTCATTTTCGAGTTTCATCGATTATGTCCATTAAAAACGATGTTCTTTCAATATACTAATTATTATATAATATCAAATACTATGGATGTGAAAAACACATGAGTTCAACCACAAACTTTGATATTACAAATAGAACATTCTGTATATTATTGCATCTTTTGCTGCGCTAGTGCTTTCTAAATATTATTTATAATTCTTTCCTATGCCTATTTTCAACTGTTTTCATGAAATTAATCAAGTTCCTTTTTTCTTCAAAACAGCTCCAATAAAATATTGATTACTGGGGTATTTCGATTTGGGAAGTAGTTTTCCAATGCCCTGTGTGCACTTTACTTCAAAGTTATTCTTTCTGCGCTGTACAGGACCGTTTGAAAATCGTGATTGTATATACAATAATGTTGTAAAGTCCATTTTTTCAAATGGAATGTCCAATATAATATTAGATATTCTAAAAGTCAGGTATCTCTATGAAATCATTCATGTTGTTCCTATATCTTAATAACTTAATAGATTATTTTGCCCAAACAAAGACAAGTTTCCATAAAAATCAGATTATTTTGGCATAACTATTAAATTGAGGCAGTCATGAAACTTGTGATAATAAGATTTTTACAATAAATTCTTTAATAAAAAAATGCGCGTTAGTTAACGATTCTAATTAACTTCAGAAGAATTTCATCTAAATGAAGTTCTGATGAAACTGTTTATTATTCATGGACAAGATGACACAATGATAGCAAGAACATGCCTTTGTTGAGATGCACCCTGATACCAACGAACAAGAGAAAGGTTTGCAATTTCATTTATTATGGGTCAAAACCAAGTATCGTATGCACCAGTCATGTCATTTAATTATTTCCCAGAAGAATTGGAAGCTATAATAAATTACCGTCTAATCTGATTTCTATTGAAAATATACCTCTACTCTATGAAATCATTTTAAAATTAAATAATTTTTCAAATATTACTACATACTCAGTGTTAACAGTTCAATATGAACTGGTTTACAATTTTAATAAACTGTTTATCGTTTACGATGAAAAATATTACTTAACAGCAAAATTTTTCTTAATCTTCGATAAATACAACATACCTTTCTAAATTTGGAGAATTTAATGACCGGGCGCTGGGAAACATTCCGTTTGCAAAAACCGATGACCTCGATCTGATTGATGATTTGAGTAAAGAAAGACCTAATAAATGATATTGTGGAGGTTGCCGGACGGAATTATGGTCCAGTTTTTTTTTTCGGCCCTATAATAGGAGTTTTCGATTCCATCGCTCTAGCTGTGGAAAAAAAAGTTGTGTAGAATGCAAAACACAATTGACCGTTATTTCTCGACTGGAATATTTCTGTGAGGCTGGCTTCAGACTAGGCGGAACGCGAAAATGTCAAATTCCGCCTTCAGAAGTTGACTAAATTTCAACAATTTAACGCGGAATGACCTTGGGAATCGTTACGAACGTTTCGATTGGTCTAAAATTCAGATTTGACATTTCCGCGTTCCGCCTAGTCTGAAGCCAGCCTTAGACCCTCACATATCTGGAAGTGAAGGTTGCCTGACAAGCCAGCTGTCAGTTTTATTGTAAAAGCCCTCCGCAGCGACTCATATCTGTTCTTGAATTTTGGAGCGGGCTGCGCTGTTCTTAACCTATTATGACGCTTCAGTTATAGCTGAACCTCATTCTCGTGCGCACTGATTATTATCACAAGTACATTTTCCAATTTTTATAATAGTAGTACTCAGAATTTTGTGATTTATTTGGTTTTTAAAGTAAAGAAATGTCCCTACAATTAATAAATTTGAAAAGAAGAAAATCCAACGCGAAATCATCTCTATTTTGTGATTTACCGGGTAAACTGGTAAACGAACAGAAAAAAAATTCATTTGAAACGATTCAAAATGCAGCACATCAACGCAAAGACGAAATTGCAGACAAGTTTGAGAAGTTGTTTGATCCGACTGCTGATGAACAACACTTCTCGTGGCAAAAAGCTGCATAGCTAGCTATATCAGCGAAGAAAAAATTCGTCGTCGTGAAATATCACTGCATAGAGCGCTGGAAAAAAGTGCTTCGTCATCAGGCGTGGCTGGCCATTCAACTGAAAGGACCCGCAAGTCAAAAAGAAGAAGCAGCGAATCGTCGAGTAATTCATGCTGTTCCATTTGCGGTCATACGACGAAAACCAAAAATACAAATCTTTATCTTTAAACTGTTATAGGGCCGAAAAAAAAAACTGGACCATAATTCCGTCCGGCAACCTCCACAATATCATTCATTAGGTCTTTCTTTACTCAAATCATTAATCAGAATGAGGTCATCGATTTTTGCAAGCGGAATGTTTCTCAGCGCCTGTATAATTCTTTTTTCGATTCTCCTTTGAAATATGCTGAATCGAATACCAGATTTCTAGCGACTCTTTTCATTCTGCAATCCAATTCAATATGTTCAGAAAATATTTCTGAAGCAAATATAGCACCCTTCTAATAATCATGAAGCAAACGCTGGTGCTAAACTCTAGTTCATTTAATATGATGGTTTAACAACAGATTCTCTAAAAAGGAAGAGAATTAAGCCATTATAAATTATCGCATGAATGTCATTTTTGGTCATATTTCCCCAGAAAATAATAGAACTGCACTCTATAGAGTCAACATTGACGTCCGTTTTATACCTCCTGGGCCATAATTCTGGCATCTCCACCAGAGCTGTGACGAGAACTGAAGAATAGTGCTTCGAGCACTAAGCACTTGAAAAAAAAGGTTCCCGGTCTCGAGCACTAAGCACTTATTTTTACAAAAGGCTTGCGATTACTAAGCACTTTGTGAAAGTAATTTGACATTTCGAGCACTAAGCCCTAAGTACTTTTTTAGGAATTGTTGAAGTTGAGGTTATTTTAATCGGTAAAGAAATTGTAAGCTGGCGTATGAGTATGAGATTATTGACGGGTGAGAAGAGATGCACAGGGTGTTACAAATTCGATGCTCACTATGAGCTGGTACAGAACTATACAGGGTGTTTCATTGGTAAATGAACATACCTACGATAACCTGAGCTAAAGCTATCCTAGGGCTATCCAAAAAATCTATATATATATAAGATTTTCAATGAAATGTAGAATTCCATGAAGTTGTCATATTAATAATCCATGTAATAAGTAGCTGTTGAATGCAAACATAATATAAGTAATTAAATTCAAGTCTATAAAGTTTCACGTTAAGTTTAAGCTTACCTGGTCTATGCAACTGCGCACTAACTCTGAACACTAACGTGAGATGTTTACCACTGGAATGATATCAACACACGATCATAGCGCCGCCGCATACGCATATTCGTGTTACGACAAGTTTGGCTCAGGGCTTAGTGCTTAGTAATCCGCAGAAGTGATTGGGAGCACTTCAGTACTCGGGAGCACTTTTGGGATTACTAAGCACAAAGCCTTCTGTTGAAGGACTTCAATTACTAAGCACTAAGCACTGCTTTTGGAAAAGGCTCGGAAGCACAGTGCTCGGGAGCACAAAAGGGCTCCAAGTGCTTTCACGAGCACAAAGCACAATGCTTTGGCACAGCTCTGATCTCCACACTTTGAAAAAGAAACTCGCGAGGAGGTGCATGAGCATTTTCAAAAGAATTGAGGTAGATGATTGAAAATTTAGGACGTGCGAATTAATGTTAGGAAAGTGCGGTTATGTAGTTTCAATTATGTTTCTCAAAGTTCACGTTTTTAATATAGAGACCTATTGGTTTTACGAAGGTTTTAAAGTTTTGCACATCTCCATAGCTTCTCAAGTTTGAGTTAGATTGTTGAAAACTCTTATGTTACTTGAATGAAGAGTGTCATTATAATGTGGATTTCATGTTTTTGCGGTATAAACGTTTTTCTAATATTCAAATTGACTTATGAGATTGAGAAATTGAATGTAAAAAACTCTATCGCAGCGAGCTGCATTAGAGAAGCAGGTTTTCAAAACGTATCCAGTTTAAAAAATCTGTTCATTCAAAGTTGATTTTTGTTCCAAATTCTGAAAACAAAAATTGCGCCCTCTGCGTGTGAACAATATTCATTTCCTCCTCTGAGGGGGTCAATTTACATCGAAATAAATAACATTCAAGATATACGAAACTGCCTACATGAAAAGTTTCAACCCTATGGTCCCAAAATTGCGCCTTCTATTGGGATCTGACATGTCAGCTGGCGAACTCTGGCGGCCAGATGGATGAAGTTTTTATATCCAACGTCAACATATGCAACTGCATGACAAGTTTTTGATTTCAAATGAGGTCGCAAAAGGTGTATAATGGAAATTGTTAATTTTGCAAAACGTAGAATCAGCAAGTCTAGAATGTGTTTTTGCATGAAAAATTATAATTCTAAAGCATATACAAATGCAAGTATTAGCTTTCATCGGTTTCCGTAGCCAAACAAATATTTTGTATTCAGAGAAAATCTTTTTGAAGAAAGGGAAAAGATTGATTCATTGAAGGTATTGAAAATCAATCTAAAAAATAATCACACAACTTCGATAATGACGGTGTGTTCTTTGCATTTCACAAAAGAAAATTACATTCTTGCCAGGGAATTAAGTCCTATGATTGGAACTTAGTTTAGTTCCCTTTATTAATGAAAATTACAGATACTGCAGCCAAAACATTTTAAATTGTTGGATCTGTGTTGCCTGGAAATTTATTGGTATTATTAGAAGAAATTTTTACAGTGATATGTGGTACGATAAATATGTCTTCTCCGATCTTAGAAGATGACAAATTCATGGAAGATTAAGTGAAATGATGGAGTAACAAATTTATGTATATGATGCCTATTAGATTAAAGTTAGTTATAAGAAGAATACACATGGAATGAAGAAGTTTTTCTTTGTATATTCATTATTCATCTTCAGTTGGTGCATTATGGTTGATTTATTAGGAAAACCACATTTGATTATATGAAACCTTATGATTTCTCATTGAATGCATGTATACTACTAAATAAATATTTTTCGTAAACTTTCGAATATATTTTGTCCAAAGTTCTTCTGAAATAATTAATTTTTAGAGTGTGAAAAAGAATAATCAATAAAAAGTTTTGAAATATGCTTATTGATGATTGCCCATCATATCTGGCCGATTATAAACATCCTGCATTAAAAGGCTCGAATTAATAGTTTCATATCACTTAAATAAATACAGTTGATTCAGACTAGGTATTTCACACTTCAAATTAAGTCAAATCAAAATAGATAAGCAGAAAGCAGTAAAGTTCACGATATCAGGCCTCGAAATCTCTTCATTTTCCCACATTGTCTTATGAATTTGGATCTTTCGAGCCTATATTTTCGGTGGAGTAAATTTTCACCTACATGAAGCTTCACACTTTGGCTCCAAACAAACATTGTTATGGGAAAAACTCAAAAAACTTTCAAATAACTCATGTAATTCGTGTTGAAAGTTGGTTTTGAGACGCCATGTTTTGACGTTATCACCTAAGCTCCGCCTCCATGTCAGATCCCAATAGTGCAAATAAGATTCACTTTCTCTCCTAGGGGGGCAACCCCCCCGTACCAACTCGTACCAAAACAACTCGTACCAAAACAACTCGTACCAAAACCAATCCTATCCAATATATCATACAAAACAACCTACTCACAAACTTTCAATCTTATTGCTCCAAAATTACGCCCTTTATCGTGTAAAGAAGGTTAACCCTCTCGGTCACGAATTAAAACTATTGGAGCGAAAAATCTGAAATTTACTGTGATGCAACTTATGATTTGTTAAAAATTTTTGATGTTAAATTCAGATTTTCAAAATGCTCCGTTTGGGCACTATGACATGTCCCCAATTGAGGACATCATGAGCTGATGGGAACTATGACATGTCCCCAACTGAGGACATCGTGAGCTGATGGAAGACAAAAAATTTTCAGAAATATGTTCAGAGGGTAAAATATTAATATGTTTTATTGAAATAACATTACAGGGTATGGTATTTCATGAATGGTCCATTTTCGAAGTACTAAAATGTATAAAATTCAACTTTTGCAGAAATAAAATAAAAGTCCTGTTATATTTACCTAGATGTTGCGTTCACCGCTAGCTCACAATGTCCTCAAATTAGGACACCACACTTTCAAAAATCGCTGATTACAATATGCACAAAAATCACCAAACACAATTACTTTGGAACAAGTCTACACTTATTGTGAACGTGAACAAACAGTTTTCAAACACGTGGTCTAACGAATATAACCAAAAAAAAAATTAACAGTAGAGCGCTACACTGCTGTCACAGCTACCCTACGGAAACCTATATTTCAAATGAATGAATTTTTTTTCCATCAGCTTGTAGATGGCAGCAAATATATTCATTTGGAAGTATATGATGTCCACAACTGAGAACAATGTGACAGCGAAGTAAGAGCAAGCGGCACTTCATAGGAAAAAATCCAAAGTAGGTTGTCCTCAATTGAGGACAAGGTGAGCGAGAGGGTTTTAACTAGAACCAAAACCAATCCCATTCAAGATATTTTACAAAAATTCCTAGATACAAACCCTAACCAATTCGAAACAAAATTAATCCCATCCAAGGACCCATAGGTAGGAAACTACTTATTCACATTTTTAGCAGGTTTTCACTTTGAAAACCTGCTTATTAAAATGAGTTATAGGGTTGAAAATTTGTACATGGATTGAGTTGATGATGACGAAGTTGTTTTTCGTGGTATGAAATTTTTTCTCATAGCTGCCATTTTGGTGTAGAGATTGAAGATTTGTACAGCTCATCCAGAATCCAGATTGAGTTATATAGAGTGAGTTAATATCAGAGTCGGACTGAAACCATTTGGCCCACGTGGCAGTATACCTGATTTGGCCCACCACTTTCTCATTAAAGAAGTATTCATTGTGATAAGTTTTGGATCTCCAAATTTCATCATAAAACAAATTACAAAAATACATTTTCAATTCAAAAAGTAAAATAACAAACAGAAGATAAAATAAGGTAATTAAATGAACACAAGAATAAAAACTTTTTAGTACTCCATAGAAAACGTAAATATTCGTAATATAAAGATAAAAGCGAAAGAAGAAAGTGAAAACAGAAGGAAAATGAAGATGAATAACTCTAAAGAATGTAAAATATAGAGAACACTAAAAAAAAGTTTGCTTCTAGTTGTCGGGGTTTTGTTATGGTACATAATAAGTACAGAAACATTAATCTTTCTACTCATGGTAAAACTAAGTAACTTGTTTTTATGAGTTTCTAGCCTAACCATTTATAAACCTGACTGAAGTTGAATTAAAAAAATTAAACCGAGGCATGCGACGTTGACGTCATGGAACGGATCAAACTTCAAAATATAAGCTGAAAGTTTTATGAACATTTCATATATTAAATACAATTCAGAACATCAGTTACTAGGTTTCGCGAAGAAACAATAGAAACTGTAATTAAGAGATACTACTAAATAAGTAACTATCATGGCTATATTAGGATATCAAGAGATTGTAATAGGTTTTGCTACTTGTAGCAAGTTCATTTATTATTGAGTCATCAATATTTTTGAGCAAATATTTTTCAATGTTTATTACTATCAATAATTTCAATAGATCGTCACCTATAGCATTGATCCTAATCTTTCAATTAATTTTAATTTTGAAAATACCCTTTCACATGTTACCTGTGTACGCGATAGGGGAATTATATATTTATAAGCCATATATGAGCTTGTATAAGTACACACATGCATATTATAACTATAGGCCAAGTTACAGAGATTAAAAGTGAGCATTTTGTGCAAAAAGTGTTAGAAGAAAACCAGCTCCGCCATTGTTTGTAAAATAGTTCCACATGATACAGTTATATGTTTTTCACTCGACTTTATTATTTATATCTTTGTTATTAACAATTTTATGCAAAAAAATTTTTTTCCAGTTTTTTGCTTATAAAATTCAAACTATCAGAGTAATCGTGATGGTGTCAATAGACTTATTGTAGAAAATGAAAGGACGAAAAAAAATGAGAGGTCGGACGACTCGATCAGACCCTTAGTCTAAGGGAAAACGGCCAAAATGCAGTTTTTTCAAAATCTCATAACTCGGTTAGTATTATTTATCAATATAAACTTTATTCGTGCGAAGAGCAGGAACTGTCCGATGCATAGTTTCTGATCTGTGGCCATTTGAATATTTTACTATGCAATTTTCCAGCAGACCTGAATGCGGCAGGTATAGTCCGATTTCAATTTACAAAAAATATTTTGAAAGTAAAATTCTCATAGTTCGAAACGTTCATCTTGGTTTTACACGAAAACGCTGAGAAATATGTTAAAAATGAAGCTGTACATGACGAAAAATGGCCGAGCGCGTGAGAATAATTGAAGAGTGGGGGTAGAGTAGCAGGCAAGGATAAGCACGACATTTAGTCCAGGGCATTTAGAGCAAAATCGGCCGGATTAAATGAATTTCGCCGTGCAGCAGATATCGAGATGCGGTTTTCTACATTGTGTTCTGGAAGGTCACAGAAAACGAGTCTATATGGTCTGGTTAATCCGTCTCTGGAAAAATTCCTTCTGGGCCGGAAAATGCATTTTCCAATTGCATCACTACTTGCACCATTATAGGAACGACTGGAAACTCGGAAAAATCACTCGGAAATTGTTTCTCGGGGATTATCAGGCCCACCGAACTCGATTCTGTCATTAGAATTACACGGGGGAGTACGGGGGCAGCTCTGTGAGGGTGGTTAATTGGGGGATAAATTGCAGCGTGCATGGAAATCGCTCTAAACTAAATAAATATTACAAATAATATAAAAACAATTGCTTTGAGAGGCTTTTGTGCCTCGAAACTGGATTTGAAAAAGGCGCCAAAGCTAGAGAGTAGAGTATCGTTACCACCGTGACCGGCGCGAACAGAAGTATTCTGTATCTACTGAAGAGAAAAAATATGGCTTCAGTTCCCACGCGCAGTCGGCGTCCTGTCACCATGACCCAGGAAGCCGATCCCGAGGAAATTTTGAGCAAAATTTCTTGTTCTTCTCAAACCGACTATGGCCTGAGGTGCGGGTGCCGCCGAAGTGGGTTGGAGTGCTCACTCGCATACAACCATTGCGATGGCAATTGCTCAAACCACAAAGACGCTTCCAATGAGACCGAGAGTAGTGACGAGGAAGAAGATGAAGGAGGGAAAGCAAATTCAGGAGGGAGAGAAGATGAAGAACGGGAAGAAGACGTAGAAGAGTTTGAACAAGATGTTTAGTATTTTAGTTAAAAATTGAAGTTTATAATGAATGATTCCCGATTAATAAAAACTCCTATATGTTATTTGAATAAAGTATTATTTTCATAATTTGTGATTTTTCACCTTCTCCTTTACGATTCATGGACGCTGCCACCCCCCCTTAGACAACCTCACAGAGGGGCTCCGACCGGCCAAGGAAAAATCTAATACTAGAATTGAATTCGTCATCCCCGAAAACCCCCGAGTAACGAGTTTGGAGCGATTTCCTTGCACGCTGCAATTTCTCCCCAATTCACCACCCCCGCACTCCACGCAGAGCCACCCCCGTGCGCCCCTGGATAATTCCAATGGCAGAATTGAATTTGGCATCCCCGAAAACCCCCGATTAACGAGTTTGGAGAGATTTCCATGCACGCTGCAATATCTCCCCAATTCACCACCCCCGCAGAGCCGCTTCAGAGCGCCCCCGGGTAATTCTTATGTCAGAATCGAGTTCGGTGGGCCTGAAAATCCCCGAGAAACAATTTCCGAGTGATTTTTCCGAGTTTCCATTCGTTCCTATAATGGTGCAAGTAGTGATGCAATTGGAAAATGCATTTTCCGGCCCAGAAGGAATTTTTCCAGAAACGGATTAACCAGACCATATAGACTCGTTTTCTGTGACCTTCCAGAATTCTGGCCAAATTCATTCAATTTTCTCTATCTTCCCTGGACTAATTAGAAAGCGTCGGCATTTTGAACATGACGGTTATTTCTCGGCCGTTTTTCGTCATGTTCAGCTTTATTTTTAACATATTTCTCAGCGTTTTCATGTGAAACCAATATGAACATTTTGAATTATGGGAATTCTACTTTCAAAATCTTTTTTGTAAATTGAAATCAGACCATACCTGTCGCATTCAGGTCTGCTGGAAAATTGCATAGTAAAATATTCAAATGGCCACAGATCAAAAACTATGCATCGGAAAGTTCCTGCTCTCCGCACATATGAAGTAAATATTGATAAATAATACTACCCGGAGGATCTACGCTACAACTCAAAAAATTACCGAGTTATGAACTTTTGAAAAAAACTGCATTTTGGCCGGTTTTTTCCAATTTTCCCTTAGACTAAGGGTCTGATCGAGTCGTCCGACCTCTCACTTTTTTCGCCTTTTCATTTCCTACAATAAGTCTATTGACACCATCACGATTACTGTGACAGCAAAAACTAAAAAAACGCGATTTTTTGCATAAAATTGTTAATAACAAAGATATAAATGATAAAGTCGAGTGAAAAACATATCACTATATCATGTGGAACTATTTTACAAACAATGGCGGAGCTGGTTTTCTTCTAACACTTTTTACATGAAAAAATCTCTGTAGCTTGGCCTACTACGCAAAATCTCAAAACAACAGTGAAACACAACCTTAACATACACTTTCGAGAGTTTTGTTTATATACTGATGTTCAGTAGGTGTGTCTCTATTTCTATTCATAGATAAATATAGTCTTGGAATATTAAGTAACTCTGTTTTTAGGTCTTGGTGTCTGGTGATCTATATTAAGTTTCGAGCAAAGCTCTGTTAATTTTTCGGACTGATAACGATCTAAAATATTTGAGATGTTCTCAAAATTTCGGGGAGCCAGTAAGGAAAATTCTTTATATATTTTTTTAATTGCTTCAAATCTATCTTGTATACTACGGCACTGTTTGATTTATTATCACTTTGAACACTTCTGTTTCAAGTTTCTTCATATTGTCATGAATACTGTAATCATCAGTAGTTTCATCTACCATTCTTTTTTTCTTCTAGTTCTTATAGATGGCAGCTCTTGACAAACTATTGGAAATTTTTTATTTCCAATTAGCTATCAATATAAGTGCAGTCATTGAAGCTTTTTAGCTCAGAAATTTTTTACTATAAACCGATTTAAATGAAATTTTGGAAGTAGGCTTATCTTACCCTTAACTTCAAAAGTGATATTGACCCGAACTCCGTTTTCACCCTGGGGGTGGTTGCCACCCCTTTTGGTGGTGGAAATTTTTTCTAAGCAAAAAATGATTTTCAAAGTTTTTTCAGGTACCCAATACTTTTCAAGTTATTGGTAATTGAAAATTCGGAATTTTCCCACGATTTTCAACGGTTTTTTGCAAATATCTCCAAAAATATGCATTATAATGAACAAAATTGTAGCAGGTAAAAAAATGAACAAATTGGTTTTTTGTAGAGTGTTCTAAGCCGTTTTTTATTTTGTCTGAAATTTAATTGATGTATTCAATGCCATCTAGCGGAGAGCGAATACATTTTATGCATGCTAATGAAAAAGGATTTTATAGTGCTTGAAATAAGCTTTGAAATGAGCACTGCTATAAGTCTTTTGCACATAAAATAAGTGAGCTGTAATGAAAAAAGAGGAACATCTAATGGTTTTTTTTTTAAATAAATGGGTTTCATAAGTGCCATTTCCTCCAAAATAGAAATTAATCGTACTCCTTCTAGAATTAACTTTAATATGAAGAGTTTGATGGATTCTAGCAGTTTGGCTGCTTTGGAGCACATATTTTTCGAAAATATCACGATTTCAAGAAAAAAAAAATTTCGAATTTTCAAAAAAACCACCTTCTCTTCATAACATCTCAAAAATAATGGAAGATACGTAAAAAAGTGTAATATTGAATAATGTAGGTTTTTTTTTGACAAAAATTTTTTTTCCCTGTCACACGAAAGTTGACGGAGATATGATTGTTTAAAGAGCGCGCGGTAGCGCAATCACAGTCTCAATCGAGCCCTTTGCCCCTTCACCGTTTCAAAATAAAAGGTTTTTCACTACATATCGTAATGCAAACGGTTGTAGCTCTTTTAATTACCTTTAATGTAGCTTATTATAAGTTGCGATAGCTTCAAAATTGAAGGAGTTATGGCTCAAAAACCAATCGTATTTTTTTCTACTTATTAAACTGAAAATTCCGAATTTTCAATTGCCAATAACTTGAAAAGTATTAGGTTTCTGAAAAAACTTTATGAAAGATTTTTTGCTTATAATTAGGTCTTCTATCGATATCCGAGGTTATTTTGAAAAAATTTCCATCACCGAAAAGGGGTGGCAACCACCCCCAGGGTGAAAACGGAGTTCGGGTCAGTATCACTTTTGAAGTTGAAGGTAAGATAAGCCTAATTCCGAACTTCCATGTAAATCGGTTCATAGTAAAAAATTTCGGAGGTAAAAACCTATTTTACGCTTCAATTACTGCACTATATTAACTTGAAGTTTTTAAGGAATAGGTAAGGGTCAATGATCAGTAAAAGTGCATGATATTAAGTTGTGTTTGTATCATTTTGTATTTGGCCTCCCAACATTTTCTCAGGTTGGCCCAGGCGGAAACTGCAGCCTTGCCACCCTGTCCAGTCCGACTCTGGTTAATATCAGGAAAGTGAACGATAGTGGTTGGAACTAAAATGCCCCCATTGTAATGTTGAGATTTCATGTCTTCTCGTGGATTTTGGGGATATGCGAATGTCTAGTTTGTGCTGATAGATGTAGGGGGTTGAAATTGCGTACGTGGTTTGAGTTGATGTTGAGAAAGTGACTTTTGTTGGTTTAAACTATTTTCCTCATCTACCGCCATTTAGATATATAGATATCGAAAAAAAAATGAAATTTATGTGAAATAGGACTAACGGGCGCTGCTGGCCAAGTGTGTTTTCCGCTCTAAGACTGGGTACAAATTGAAAATTGTTCTTTCAGTTTAAAGAAATGACAATTAACTTTTCGATCAAATCCACAATCTCAGATACGTTTGTCATGAGTGAAAAAACATTTTTTTTTTAATTCTTCAGTTGTATATTTCATAATCCATCTTTTTGCTAAAGCATTACCTATATAAAAACAAACTGAAACCGTAATATAAAAAAGAAAATAATCTGCTGCAAGCTGCAACGTTTTCATAATGCAAACATCACAAGCCTAACAAATAAACTGAAGTGATTAAATGACTTTACTATCCCAATTCATGGGATATTGAGGTTTCAGTTCCACAAAATTAATTTTTTATGCAGCTATTTTCCATATTGATATAAGTTTGTAAATATGGCATGCTCCAATTAGAGACAAAGGTAAAATCATTGCAAATCATTTACCTGGTCAAAGGCCAAGGTGAAAACAAATAAAGAGCACTAAGTATTCTAATGTGTCCCGAAAATTGTGCCCCAAAAGCTTCAATCGAGATTTCTACTTGATATGACGAAACAAAATGCATTGTTATTAATTCTATGATAATCGAATAACTGTTTGTATAAAATCCCCGTTTAGTTCTTTCAATAGGCAGTATCTATAGTTGCCTGTGACATTCATGAATTGCTTTCATAGATATATTACTGAGTAAGTCATAATTATTAAAATAATTCAAATTAACTTTCATTTCACTCGAGGTATATATATATATATATATATATATATATATATATATATATATATATATATATATATATATATATATATATATATATATATATATATATTAAAAAGATGTTATTCATTTGAGATGGGTTCATCAATGAAATAACCAAAATATTCTCGACCGACGTTTCGACAATTTATTTTGGTCATCTTCAGAGGGTTGCTGGAAATGAGATAGATGCTACATATTTGATGCTAACATAAGATATACAAAGCACAAATTCTCAATATGATTCACTGTTTACACAGAAACAGTTTACAAAACAAAAAGATAAAAATCAATGTTTAACTACCTACCTAAATTTCTACAGCAAATTGAAAGATAAAACTTCTAGAGATCAAGAATCAAATGTAAATTATAAAGTTCCTTGTCTCCAATGTAACAAGTACTACATAGGTCAAACTGAAAGATATTTAGGCAAACGTATAGAAGAGCATAAATATTCAATCAGCAAAACAAATAAACAACCAGAAACTTCATTAGCTGAACATTTAAAATATATAGCCAATCTTTTGATTTTGAACAAACAGTTATTTCAAAGAAAGAACGATTATTGTATAAGCAGTTGATCTATGAAATGTTATATATCAAATTAAATAATTCTTTTAATTCAAGAATTGATATTGCTAACCTCAATTAAGGATATTTTAACATTCTAAATTAAATAAAAAAATTATAAAAAAAAAGCTGACCGTGTAGCATATTGTTTTTCGTCATGGTTCATACGTTCGCTGCCTTTTATGTGTTAGTTGCAAGCGAAGAATATTAGTTCAGTTTTCGTTTTCAATGCCATTGTGTAGTGGTTATTCCTTACTCATCCGATTAGTAAATCTTAATCAATCAGAAACTTTGACTACAGAAAATTGCCGTTATATTTGTAAGTATGATATTGTTGGATCATCTCAATTACATTCATAAAACAAACAATTTTCATAATTAATTCCATGATATCTGTTTTTAAACATTGATAAATCTCTTTTTTTTTGTAAACTGTTTCTGTGTAAACAGTGAACCATATTAAGAATTTGTTTTATGTTAACATCAAATATGTAGCAACTATTTCATTTCCAGCAACCCTGAAGATGACAAAATAAATTATCGAAACGGCGGTCGAGAATATTTTGGTTATTTCATTGATGACCCCGTCCCAAATATTCATTTGGGACGGGGTCATCAATGAAATAACCAGCTTATTCATATTATTCCAACATTGGGTCAACTAAAAAAAAAAGTCCATTTTCTTGGCCCGTGGTATGCTATTTTTACCCCATTATCACGAATATATATATATATATATATATATATATATATATATATATATATATATATATATATATATATATATATATATATATATATATATATATATATATATATATATATATATATATATATATATAGGTATATATATATATATATTGACAGCTTAATTCAATATATACAAG
>JARQZK010002278.1:0-57500 GCA_030704885.1 Cynegetis impunctata | reverse complement strand
AATAAAATACAAACAAGTAGAAATACACCACAGGCAAAAACAATTTGAATGTATATATATATATATATATATATATATATATATATATATATATATATATATATATATATATATATATATATATATATATATGTATCTATACAGAGTGAATCACACGGTGGATGGCACATTAGATACTTCTGGTGAACCATACAACGGATCACTTTGAAAATTCAATATAAAGCATAATCGAACATTCTCTACCCAACTAAAATATTTTTGGTAATGCATGGTCACTTCTATTAGGAAATAATAGCAACTTTAATTTTTCCGATGGCACACCCTGTATATAATATTATTCTTAGAATCTCCAACAATTTTCCAACAACTTTTCATGAATTTTCCTATACCTATCTGTTACCTCTTTCGAAATAAAAATTATGATATCTTTGAATGGAAAAAATACTATGATATGAAAATTTCGGTTGCAATTTGTTGAAACTTGGGGGCTTCCAACACTTAAGCCTAATTTCTGTTACTTCAATACAGGGTGTTAAAAAAATACATTTATTTTGTTTGCTTGAAAAAGTGACTGAAAGTTGATTATTTCAAATGTAATACTCTGTATATTATTGAAAATTCGGAAAGCTGCTAGAATTTCCTTTTTATCTATGTATATTATACCTAACTAGTCACGTTTCGGACTTATGAGCACTTATTTGTGAAAATGTTCCTTGAACATGGTATCCCCATTCGGTATTTCCTAAGCATGTCATGATTACTATTCGATAGTAACGTTGTGACAATCTACTAATGATATCCAGATTTTCTTCACTCCAGAAGTTCTTCAAATATCTTCAAAAACGATGGAACAAAATTATTCAAACGAAGTTCTTATGAATTTGTTTATTATTTTTGGACAGTGTGATAAAATTTTCAGCAGGACATGTAGAAATTCCAATGAAATTTATCCGAAACTACTGCCAATGAACCTCAAGAAATTTATACGAATGCAAAACAATTTCGAAACGTTTGGATCAATTTTAAAAGCACTGGATCTGAATGAAATCAGATCTGCCACGACGAAATCAGTCAACACCCGCATTTTGAAGTGCCTGGAAGTGAACGGCCAGCGATTCGTACATATTTTGAAATATTCCAAATAATTGTTTTCCTTTTTCATTTATTATGAATTATGTATCAAGATTTTCACTACCAAGTTACTTGGTGATTTTTTAAAGTTGGTCCAAACGTTTTGAAATTGTCATGAATTCGTATTGGAGGCTCCGTGGCTGAGCGGTATAGGTAACGCAATGCCGTCTTCGTTGACGGAGTTGGTGGGTTCGATTCCCACCGTGTGCCTGGGTGTTTGTATGCGTCCGGATTTAAGTGGTTCCCCTCATTATAGTAAATTGCTGGCTAAATGTCCACGTTGACGAAGCCACAATTGTACGGAGGTCGGGCGCGTGTGAGAGAGCACGCGTCCCACCTCTTTAAAAAAAAAACATTTCTTGAGGTTCTTTGGAGGTAAATTCGGATACGTTTCATTGAACTTTCTACATTGATAATTTTATAACACTGTCCAAAAATAATACACAAATTCATAAGAACTTCGTTTGAATATTTTTGATCCATAGAGTTTGAAGATATTTGCAAATTCTGAAGTGACGAAAATCTCGATATAGTAGATTGTCACAACGTTACTATCAAATAGTAATCATGACATGCAAATGCCGAATGAGGATACCCCATGTTCAAGGAACATTTTCACAAACAAGTGCTCATAAGTCCGAAACTTGACTAGTTAGGTATGGTATGATATAGATAAAAAGGAAATTTTAGCAGCTTTCCAAATTTTCTATAATATACAGGTCGAAATAATCAACTTACAGTCACTTCTTCAAGCAAACGAAAAAACTGTATTTTTTTATCACCTTGTGTTAAAGTAACGGATATTAGACCGAAGTATAGGAAGCCACCAAGTAGTATCAACAAAGTTCAACCGGAATTTTGATATCATAGTATTTCTTAACTCAAATATATAAGTTTTTTGAGGTCTTGATTTCCGACGAAGAAAAATGAAAATAATTTTATTTCGAGAACGGTAACAGATAGGTTTAGGGAAATATCATGAAAATTTGTTGGAGATTCTAAAAATAATATCATATACAGGCTGTGCCAATTTGAATCACCAAAAATATTTCAGTTGGGTAAAGAATGTTCGATTATGCTCTACATTGAATTTTCAAATTAATCCGTCGTATGATTCACCAGAAACGTCTTATGTTCTATCCATCGTGAATCACCCTGTATATAATCGAACATGTATGAGCGAGAGTTAAAGGGACCGCATTTTTTTGCTCATGGAGGTTTCTCACTAGCCCGCGTTTCTTGTTTATATACATAGGTACAGAAGTGGCCTGTCTCACTTATACAAGTAGACACACGTAAAAACATATTATATGTATTGTATAGGTATTATTCATTAGAATGTGTCACAGATGCTTGCAAACAAGAAATCTTACTAATATTTACTTTAAAAAATCCGTTTCTGGTTTTACATTTTGAAAGTATATGTTTTCCGAGTACATGAATTATATCAGATATTGTTTTATCAACTAGCGTCGAGTAATCAAAAAAATTGTGGACCGATTGCAGTGCATTTAAAGCGTCTGGCTTCTATGGAATGTTCTCTACTTCTGTATTTCAAATCTATGATCGGTCGGCTTCATCTTTCCCTTTATTTCCATCAGCATATGTCCAACTTCAACCTTATTTTCCTCTGGTAGAAAGTGTTGTTTATTTGTACTGATCAAAAACCCAGCTTTCTTGAATCCGTTTTTGACAGTAAAGTCACTCACTGTGTACTCTCTTTGCAAATTTCAAGATAAGGAGTACCTTAATCTCAGAGCTATTGTTTTCTTCCAGGAATATTTTTAACGACTTCTCAGCGATAAAAGCATTTGAAAGTGTGTATGATACCTTGCTCAGAAGTTTACTGGTAGTATTGGCAGGCAAGAACATGACTTTTACATTCTCAAGTACTGGCCAGTTCGTATGAGCAGCACAGTTATCAATGAAAAGCACTATTGTTTTCGTTATATTCATTTTATTTTTAATTTCTGTCACCCAGACAGAATAATTTCTTGTCTTTCAAGCTTTTGTAGTAGGTACTGGCTAATCATCAGGTAGCTTCTTGATATCTTCAGAACGACTAGGTTGCTTTGATTTCCTGATGATGAAAAGAGGAAGTTTTTCCGTACTAGTCATTTTACACATGAAAGAATAGTAAGACGTTAATTTCTTTGTTTATCTCCATGCCATTTTTCGCCTTTAAATGTGAATTTTTATCCGGAAGACACTTGATCATACATTTCTGAAAGACTTGGCCCATTTTCAGTCCAACGATCACACATGCCTTGGTCTACAGATTTACTTTATCCGGCTGCTTTTTGAAAGGTATATTACGACGCTTTTTAAAATCCTCCAACTAGCTGAAAAGTTCAGAATTCCCAATTTTGTAGCAAAGTCTTAAAATTTGTATTTCAACAAGGGCCCATCTATGGGAATGTTCTTATCGAGGATTTGTTTTATCCATTCTAAAAGACTGCTCTTAATTTTTCCTTGTCCCTTAGAGCAATGAAAATTTATAGAATCTTTTGGTTTTATAATTTTATAGAAGGTAGATTCTGGTAAATCTATTTAACTCTATATTTCATTTCAAACTCATTAACAATTTTAAGTTTATCACTTAAAGACAACACTTTGATTTTTCGTTTCAACATTATGAGTAGGTACGTTCTGGACATTTCTTCGCAATTGATACTATGTCAACTGTAGTGACTTCGACAAATAAGTCGATATATCTTGCCATTCGAATATGATACAATATAAAATCGATGTTTGTTCCTCGAAATTTAGGAAAGCAACAACGTTAGTTGAACGAAATTTATGAAGTTATAAATAGTGTCGTTTTAGAGGTAGGTACAGGCAAGTAGCAGTCTCAGTTATGAAGGCTCATGAGTGAAGAGCAACATTCTCCTATAAAAATTTCTGTTTCTCGCTTACAGAGGTTTTGGGAATTAAAATGACGGGACCTGATAATTACTCTCATTTATAGATAGTTCTCGCTCACTCAAGTTTGACTATATATATATACTTATATATATATATATATATATATATATATATATATATATATATATATATATATATATATATATATATATATATATATATATATATATATATATATAAGCGGCTTGGATACAGCTAATCTTGCCATGTACCGCATCCCAATCTCCAAGAGACTCTATCTCTAACTCCTTCTTCTTCCAGCCCTCTTTTTAGCATAGCTTCTTTTATTCCCTTTTCCCAACTATTTCTTGGTCTTCCTCTTTTTCTCCTATTTGCAGGCCTTCATTTCCAAATTCCTTATGGTATTCTATCCTGGTCCATTCTCCTCATGTGTCCATACCACAGCAGTTGTTTCCTTTCAATTGTACTTATTAATGAAGTATCAACTTGCATTATTTCTCTTATTCTTCCATTTCTTTCATTATCTAATAGTGTCTTTTTACAGCATCGTCTCCAATACATCATCTTTGTTGCTGATATTTTATTTTTCATCTTTTCATTCAATGTCCACACCTCACTTCCATAGGTAACGCAACTTTCAACAAATGAGTTAAACGTCCTTCTTTTTGTTTTATTTGAGATATTGTCATTCCACAACATGGGGTGTAGTTGTCTGATTATAGTTTTCCCTTTTTTTATTTTATTTTGTATATCTATTTCGTCCTTACCGTCGGAGGTTATTGTAACCCCTAGATACTTATACTCATTTGTCTTCTTCATCACGTCATTGTCTATAATTAGGTCTTCTCCTTGTCCTCCGATTACCATATATTCTGTTTTCCCCATATTTATCTCCAAGCTCCATCTCGTATATTCCTCCTTAATTTTCTAAACATATAGTTGACGTCATCTCCGTCCTCTGCTAGTATAACCTGATCGTCAGCGAACTCCATACTATATATGTGTTGATTCTCGATAAGCACTCCCATTGTCGTACATTTTCTTTTCCAATCTCTTAGTACTCTATTTATATATACTTTAAATAGAGTTGGTGATATGCAGCACCCCTGTCGCAAACCTTTATTTACGATGAATTCATCAGAGTAATTATTTCCAACTTTCACTCTGCTTATGTTGTCTTTGTACAATTGTTTGACAGCATTAATATAGTTTGTTTGTATCCCGCTGTCCATCATTGCCTGCCATAGTGGCTTTAGAGGGACACTGTCATAGGCCGTTTTTAAATCAACAAATATAACATGCAGTTCCCGTCCGTGTGCTATGCTATATATATATATATATATATATATATATATATATATATATATATATATATATATATATATATATATATATATATATATATATATATATATATATATATATATATATATATATATATATATATATATATATATATATATATATATATAGAATAATAATAACGTTTATTGAATCAAGTATCAGTATTATAAAAAAATCTCAACCAGAGTTGTAAAAATAAAATGATGAAAGTTCCCAATATCCAAATCTTATGCAAATAAACATAAACAAAATCTACATGTCTTTTAGTTCCTCAAAAACGAAGCTGTATGTGGATCTTATAATAATATTCTTTGCAAAATATTGTTGTCGCCTTCGTTAGGCTGTATATCTAATTCCTACCGTTTTAACAACCGATAGAGGCTACGGTTCGAAAAATAAACTCATCAGGGTACTCGAGCCGTTTTTGATATTGTTTGATAATAGTTTACTAGCTGCTAGTTTTGTTTTTCAAACCGTAGTCTTTGTTTGTTGTTTAATGTCTCATTTGACCGTTGTTTTCAATTACCAGAGGATAGCATAATGGATGCGGAATAAATGCAATTTTTTCTCACATAAACTTTCTTTGAATATTCCTACCCGCCGACATAACCCGTGAAAGGATTAATTTTCTAATTAATATTGCGGCACAAATTACAATACATACATTTGAAATCTGTCCATGAATTTCGTTGGTGTTAGGGAGGTGCTATTTAACTTTTCAAGTGTTTAATCTTACCGCCGTAGTTTTTATGTAGAAGACTCATAAATTTTAGCAGGTATTTAAGCTTGGTGCATGTCTTCAGTTCAAATTGACTTAAGCAGTTAAAAATTTTTATATGAAAATAATAAGAATGAAATACAAATTTGTGATGGAGCTCTGCTTCTCACGAGCTTATTGGAATTGTTTGGAGGAACAAAAATTTTGAATTCACCGAAAATTTGATAGATTTGCTCTGCTCAAAAATTGACCCCAGGTACCAAATTTCAGATGCTCAGGTCTGATGTAGAGAAATTTACCGGGAGAATATACATATATATATATATATATATATATATATATATATATATATATATATATATATATATATATATATATATATATATATATATATATATATATATATATATATATATATATATATATATATATATATATATATATTTATTCGAATTGTTGTTGCCTGTGATCTATTCTTAATCTCTTGATAATTATTAGCAATAACAGGCTGGTTGAATCTTGAAAAACTCGATTTTATTAAAAAGTTGACTTTTCACTACGACATTTGTAGTTTATCAAAACTTTTGAAAAAATTTAAATCTCCTTGACATTTATTGATTTGAAAAAATTTAAATAGACAAAGACTGCTTTGTCTCGCTAAAATTTTTTTCCGAATGTGGTTGTTCTTTTTTATTTATTACGTGCTATTCAGTCTAACATCAACATTCAAAATTGTTATCATTATATGGCAAGGGAAACCACAGAAACCTTTACCTACGTAATGTTAGAAAATAAAAATAATAGGGTAGGGGAAAGTGGTCACCATTCGTACGCGGGGCGCATTCGTACAGTTAGTATAACAGACAAACGAAACGGCACACAGACAAAGGAAACACACGTGTTTCATTCCTCCCTGAAGTATGTGTCAGGGAGGCGGGCAGCTTGAGTTTGGGATTAACTCCTTCAGCCAGATCAGAGGATACACTTGTAAGTACAAGTGCATTAAGGATAGGTGAGACGGGATATTTATGGAACATAGGAAGTGTGGGTAGGGTTCAGAGGATTAATACTGGCCCAGCATTCGCCTTATAAGTTTGCAAGCAGTGACTTACATTACCATGAGGAAACCTCTGAGAAAAACTCATGGCAGACCAGTCGGCCCCGGGGTTTGAACCCGAGACCTCCCAAATACTAGCCAGCGTACCTAACATACTCACACTCCTTTGCTAGTGTGCATAGATATATAGGCCGCCATGTTGCTAGCGGAGTGTCGCGCCAATCTCACTACGGTGTATCAGCTGACAAGACTTAACGTGTTTTCGCACGCAGTGAGTAAATTTTTTATCTAAATTTATTTCGTAGTTGTAAGTAGAATTGTTATGTTTTTGACAAAATGTTGATGATTGATTAATATTAACATTGTTTATTTTGAGCTCTAATTGTTATATTTCTCAAACTAAATTAGAATTTCTATAAAGTTGTATTTTAATTTTGTGCAAAGGCATGGGGTGCATTCGGACAGCTCGACAGGGGCAGTTTCGTACGCGTACGAATGCTCCCGTTTAGATTTTATTAACCTCCAGTATATCAAAATTCAATTTTTATGAAATAAAATATAGTATTACCTTTTAAAATTATCGTGCAGAAAGCACAATAACATGAACAGAAAAACCAATAAAGGAAGAAAATCGGGGTAAATTCCGTATATTTATATACACCTGAAAAAACGGAACTAGAAGAGAGACATAGAGAGAAAGAATTGAAAAAATAGAACAGAAAAGGAAAGCCAGAGCTAAAGCAGTAAAACGTAGTTTAAAGGAACTTAATTCAAGACAAAAGAAAAAGAAAGCTGAGAAAACGGAAATCGATGAAGATTCAGAGGAATCTGATGAATGATCGCAATTTAGCTTGCGGCAGAGTTCAACATCTTCAGTTGATTTAGAAATGGACGAAGAGACTGATGATCGTAGTATCAATAGATAATAATTTAAATGTGACACCTGAGAAAATCAAGGATAATTGTTATGTTCTGGTAAAGTTTGAAAAAAGACTTCTGTTATTTATTACGTTGGAAAAGTTCCCAGTCATTATTCGGGTACAAAGATGAAAATATCTTATCTTCGACAGAAACCGGGATTATTATGGTAATTCTTTTTCCCTGATAGAAGACATACACACTCTGTATATCAGCGATGTCGCCATGATCCTTCCTGATCCTCTACCACGAACGGGCTATACATCTAGAATGCCTAGACTGCTTACTTTTGCAGTTAATTTAAATAATTATAATGTGCAATGAGTTCCAAAGTAACAACCAAATATATAGTTACCTACTTTAAGTTTGAATTGTCAAAGACTGTACAACGATGTCATACAAAATGAACATCTCATTTAGACTTTGAGATTGTAAAGTTCAGAACTATTAATAAGAAAACTAAGGATGAACGATTTTGTTTCTACTATTTTTCTAAAGAAAGATCTATCGACTATGAGTCAATTCACATATTATTAATTTAATTCTTTAAAAAATAAATAATTTTATAGCAATTAATAAAAATTTAACGACTTTGATTGGCTTTTTAATTACCCTGTATGAATCTACCTCATGGCGTACGAAACTACCCCATCTACTGTACGAACGTACCCCGTACGTGGGGTACGTTCGTACAAATATCTTATCGTAGAAAAATGGCTATAACCCTTTAACCTTTTGACATAATAGTATCGGACTTTTTTGTAACAAACTACAATATTTTTGGTACACTTAGGTACTTAAACTAGATAAATTCGACAATTAATCATAAAGAAAAAAAATAAAATCTAAAAAGTGTACGAAAGGTAACCACCTTCCCCTACTATTTATTTAACAACAAAGAAATTAGTCGCAGGAAAATATTAAAAAAGTAGAGCAGAATTATCGGTATAGAACGTTTATATGGAAGCAGCCGTTGACACGTGTTTCGGACTCTTTGGTCCTCATCAGAACGGCGTAGCAAAGCATTGGATTGAAAATTTGGAGATGAAAATAGTACAACAAATAAAAACCTCTGTTACGGAAGACAATCACACCTTTGTGGACTATGGGGGGGGGGGTGGGGGGGGGGGGGGGTGGGGGGGGGGGGCGTGGGGTGGGGGGTGGGGGGTGTGGGGGGGGTGGGAGGGGGGGCGGGGGGGGTGGGGGGGGTGACACTCTCATTGTCTCATTTGTTTTAAGTTCATAATTATTGTCAAAGTCAATTAAAGATTTGATGAACTCACGTATGAATGAAATCAGTTATCAATAAACTGTTATTAAATAAGTATATATATATATATATATATATATATATATATATATATATATATATATATATATATATATATATAATAAATACTCTTCTATATATACAGAAGAGTATCAATAAAAATAAAAGCGTAAAACAAATATATATGGTACAACAATATATATATATATATATATATATATATATATATATGACGTTCGGAACCGTCGTAAAACTGTAGGTCCCTTCTATTCGTGTATCACTGTATCCAGCACTACACAAAGAGTTGTAGAGAGGTCGCATACGCATGAAAACAGAAACCGGGTAAGGCACAGAAAAAAGATATATATATATATATATATATATATATATATATATATATATATATATATATATATATATATATATATATATATATATATATATATATAATTTTTTTTTAATGTATCCAGTCACTTTGATTGATAACATTCAGGTTTCATGCCAATTGTCTATTGACGTTTTGACCACTTCATTACCATTTCCAAAATCCCCAAGCAAAGATTGTCGAACTATACATACATATCATAGACAACAAGGCACCTTCAATAATAGATTTGTCAACACTAAACAATGTAAACTAGCTGCTGGTGATCTTCCCAAATAATGTTTAGAATACTGTAGATAGATCCTACTATAAACTTTCAACCCCCGATTTTGTAAATGTTTGCTGAAATAGCGTCTTTAGCGTCGCCCGTTAAGTAGCCTATTTCTACTACTTACTAACTCTCTGAAATGTATAATGTATGAAGTTAATATAGCTGTGCCAAGCCGAGAGTATTCAACTAAGAAACACATGCTGGGCCTTTTTGATACATTTTCCTTTTTCTTTTCATCGACTTTTTCTATTAAATATTAAACATTCGACAGAAATAAAAGTATCTATCTATCTAATTCAATAATCTCTACTTTCAGTGTGGTTTATGATATTTGCAACTGGGGAAGGAATCACAGCCGGAGCTCATCGATTATTTTCTCATAAAGCATATAAAGCGGCTCTTCCACTCAGAGCTATTCTTCTCACTTTGCAAACAATGGCAGGACAGGTAAGGTATATTTACATAGAATTTTCAGTTTTAACGCGGTCATGAAAAGTTCTCTCCACGCCCAGGAAACGTGCCCTTCACAGTCGTTTTCTGATGGAAATTTTGACAGTATCCTAAAAGGCGCCTCAGACCGCCCGACAATCACGAAAATTCAGATTGCGAATCAACTATTCATTTAGATACTAGTGAGAGGCTCCACCGCCCATTAAATAGATCCGTGAAAAATATAGATCGATAAAAATATAGTTTCTCGAACGCCGAGGAGTGCTTATCCCGTCTCTGCCTCTGTCGAACGGGCACACAATCTACTCGCTGTCAATCTCGAGTTCGTGCGGAATCGGCTAGATGCTACGACCTCATTTGGGCCTCGCCGTGCCGAAACTTCTCGATTGAATTCAACCCGTCCAACTATCGGCTCCAAAGGCGATCACGTGAATTCGAGTCCATGGGACGCGAAAATAGTTCTTAAGTGTCGGGAATGCTGCCGTTTTAGCGAATTTCGGAGAAACGTCAAACTTTAAACGTTCGATATCGAAAATCGGCGTCTCGGATCGAGGCGAGACGTAGCCTAAGCACTACGGAAAAGACGTGGGCGATCGAAGGGGCCCTTCGGGCCCCGCGGTTCGCGGCCGATCTCCTTATCTCGGCTTCATAAGTTTGCCAAAATGCGGCCTTCGGCCGCCTGCATTTTGGGAAGTCGAATTTGGCAAACCAATCATTTATTTAGTATTATATATAACAACCTATGTGGTGCGTCCCTCTAGGGAGGTACGAGTATACTGAAGGGGGTTCGATACAAATAAAATGATGCTCTGCAAACAGAATCCGAACAAAGACTTTTTTTCAATATAACATTTTATTGTCTTAGGAATTTTTTTTAGTATCATATGTCATGGTTACATTATCCATGGTTATATGTCATGGTCACATTATCCGGAAAATGGGCCTCGAATTCTGAAAGGTAGAGAAACGCTGTGAGTATTAGAATATTAAATGCAAGTACGGGCCAAGTACGTAACCTCTTGCAATAGATTCCTAAAAGTCCAAAATCGCGAAAAAACTATACGTTTAGTTAATGCTCCTTATATATTTATAGAGATGAATTTCGGTTCAGTAATATGTTGAATGTTCAACACAGATTAATAAAAAAACAACAAATCAATTCACCATTAATTTGTGGCTATCCATTCGAAATAAGTTAACTTTATTTTGATAATTGGATTATTCACATGAAAGGATGGAGTTCACTTTATGAATAGTTAATTATTCATTAACGAATGTAGAATGTATATGGAAGATTTATTGATTGCAACCTATTTACTTTCGAAGTCATTGTGAGTATGTTAGAATATCAGCAGCTGAATGATTTATAATGACTAGTTTATTGCTAAATGAATTTTTAGATTGATATATGAGTTATTTGAGTACACATTCGCATGTTTCAGTGTATTTTTTGTAATCACGAAGTTTTTAACTACGTATTTATTGCAAATTAATCGGTACCACATTCCTATGTTTTTGGTTTCTCTGTCCATCATAAAATAAAATACTCCCGGTTTCATTAATCACTTAAGGAATACTGGTAAAAATTGGATTTACTTTGATGAAGAAAATTCCTGATTAAACTGATTAGAAGAGAAGAATACATGAGCAGCAGAGCTCCGTCACTAAGTCCATCACGCCCACATATATTTCGAACATATAATAATATAATATAATATATATAATAATAATAATACAACTTTATTTAGCAGAACAAGCTATTGCATAACAAATAGATTCAAATCACATTACAAATCTTCGAAAAAAGACAAGTACAAATATTAACTGAAACAGAAAATAAATTCTAACTTGAAAAATACATTTTTCTTAACCTTGACTTGAAGTGTTCCACAGTAGTAGAAGCCTTGATACTTGAAGGTAAGCTATTGTATAACCTTGAGCCTTCAACAAACAATGACTTCTCCATTGCTGTTGAATGAAATCTCTCAATCTGATAATTATCCTTAGTCCTTAGATTGTAATTCATGTTCCAAGATCTTTTATTTAAACATTTGTTAAAATATAATGGAGCTTGATTGTTGGCAATTTTATAAATCAACAGTAAACCCGCCACACGTATAAGCTGTGATATATTTAAAAAATTTAATGACTTCAACAATTGTCAACTGTCAATTGAGGTATATCTGTTACATCGCAATAATATTCTCATTGCCTTATTCTGAAGAACCTGTAGTCTACAGATATCTTCATTGGAACAAGACATCAAAAGAGATAGACAGTAGTTGAAATGTGGATAGATAGTAGCATTGTACACTAATTTTCTGCACCACAGTGAAAGATTCTTACTGACTCTCGACAAATATCCTACTTTTTTTCCTATTTTCTTACACAAAAAAATCGATATGTTTCTGAAATTTAAGCTGAGGATCAAATATAACTCCTAAATATTTTATTTCATCAACGTATTCAATTATACTATTATCAATTTTAATGACCCAGTTACCCTGTCTGAAATTAGAACAATTTTGTTTGCTACCCAGTATCATGCATTTTGTTTTTTGTGAATTTAATTTCAATTTATTCCCCATCAACCACTCATTCAAAATATCTAATTCGTTGTTCATAATGTTAACTAGATCTAGATAATCTTTACCAGATATATAAATCAAAGTATCATCTGCGAAGAGACTGACGAAAGAATCCTGCAAGTATTGATACAGGTCATTAATATATAGCAAAAACAATAGTGGTCCCAAAACACTACCCTGTGAAACCCCATATTTAGCCGGAAGCTCCTCTGAGTATTTACCCTTGATTTTAGTTTTCTGATACCTATTTGTCAAGTAATTTCTAATGCAAGCAAGAACATTTCCCTTTATACCATATTTTTCGCATTTAACTACTAACTTATCCCTATCAACAGTTTCAAAAGCTCTTTTGAAGTCCACAAATAAACTAATTACAATAATTCCCTCATCAATCTCCCTCTTCCAATTACTACAAACCAGCTGACAGGCCATCTCACAGGAATGATGTCGCCGGAAACCAGATTGGTTGACGAACAATAAATCATACACAGAGAGATGCCCACTCAGCTGTTCATGAACTATGATTTCAATTATTTTATCAACAATCGGGAGAAGATTAATTGGTCTTAAGTCCTCTGGCTTCCTGGGATTAGCACTTTTTGGAACAGGAACAATAGTACTACATTTAAGTTTACTCGGCATGACACCAGTATGCAAACACGTATTAATGAGGTTCAATAAGGGATACCCAACGACATAAAAGATATCCTTTAATAGTTTCACAGTTAACGCATCATCTCCTGTGGCTTTACTCTTCAACCCAGATATTATTCCGTGTATTTTATTCAAAGAAACTGTCTTAACTTCAGTAATGTCAACGTTACTGGCTATAGATATGTCTGTAAATTTTGTAGGGGTAGGAATACTATCTGTGATATCATTTACACTATCCAAGTAAAACTTATTTAAATATTCATTAAAAGAAATCTTACCACTAGCCACTTGGTTTGAAAAACCAGGCTCTACTAGCAAACCGAAATTAAAATATAAAAATCATTTATTTTATTGACATTATGAATTGTAAATATCCTCGATGTAAGTCCCTGTCGAATTTCACTTAAACTGTAATATATCAAATCATTTGCATCCTACGAGCAGAAATTATCAATCACATAACCATACCATTTTCTCTAAAAATTTACAAAAATCGCTTCATCTTCGAAATTAAGTGTTTTAGACGAAAAAAAACCCTAAATAACATCCTGTTGACAATTCGCCTCTTCCAATATATACCAAAGTATGAGCGTACTACGTGTAGAATTTACCACAATCATACTAACCCCATGCCTATACAAGGAAATCTATATTTGCCGATTATTCGCCTCTGAAATTTAACTTTTTTACTCTTATCATGAAAAGAATAACTAAGACTTTTAAACAAAAAAATATTGAAAAAAATCCCACTAAAGTAACCCCCTGTGAATTTTTCACATTTTTTTCGAAATATTAGGCAATCTACGAAAATAATTCTTCATATACAGGTCCAGCTTATAAAATATATTACGAAACAAAAATTATACAGCTAATAAATTGTTGCTAATTTCAATTCATAGTAAATGATTGTTATATTGTTTTCGTAATCCCATACTGTTATTTTGATTTAACGGTATTCAGATGACAATTGAAAAGTCAAAGTTAACGGCCGCCGGCCGTTATAATTTTATAACGGCCGGCGGCCGTTAAGAAATCACTTGTTCAAATATTTATTTCAAAACATCATTCTGCTTACAATAACAACATTGAAATCTTGGTCCACAGCGTGTTGGGAGAATAAACCTATGATTTTCATTTCGCATAGGATATTAATACATCTTCATTAACAACCTTTACATTCTTGCTTTTACGCCACATTTCAAAATTTTCATATTCTTTTTGATATCGCTCTTGAGTTATTTTCGGCAGTTAATCAACACTCGCTGCACTGCACATGATTCTCCCAATATTTCTAAAGGAATTTGATTTTGTTCCTCAAATTTCATCAATTTCATCCATGGTCGTCGTTAAAGCGAACTTGAGAACACAAAAAACTGACGTTGTTTATAAAACTGTCAAACTGTTCCATGACAACAGAGTGCACGACGTTGGGATTTTTCTTTAGAATTGCGAGGTACGGGGTTTTTTCTTTCTTCGGAATCAAAATATAATCTTTCAACGGGATTACGAAAAATTTTTAACGACACACGGCCGATACGCAAATAACGGATTCGGTTAGTTATAATCCTTGGCTGCGCCTCGGATTACAATATCCAACCTCATCCGTTATTTGCTACATATCGGCCTTGTTACGTTATAGTTATTAACGTAACAAGGGGAGAAATATTGGGAGAATCATGTGCAGTGTAGCGAGTGTTGATTAACTGCCGAAAATAACTCAAGAGCGATATCAAAAAGAATATGAAAATTTTGAAATGTGGCGTAAAAGCAAAAATGTAAAGGTGGTTAATGAAGATGTATTATTAGCCTATGCGAAAAGAAAATCAGAGGTTTATTCTCCCAACTCGCTGTGGACCAAGATTTCAATGTTGTTATTGTAAGCAGAAGGATGTTTTGAAATAAATATTTGAACAAATGATTTCTTAACGGCCGCCGGCCGTTATAAAATTATAACGGCCGGCGTCCGTTAACACTGACTTTTCAATTGTCATCTGAATACCGTTAAATCAAAATAACAGTATGGGATTACGAAAATAACTATTGTGACTACTACTTACTATTTTTTTGAGCGGTTATCCTCACAATCAAAATAATCAGATTTATATATTCCAATTGAAAATTTCGTACCTGCATAAAATATGCATTCATATAAAGAGATATTGAAATTGAATTCAAGTTGAGTACTGCAAATCGAAATAGCGATTCATTACATCGATCTATGAAGGTGACATTCACAAATCTCCTTTGTTACAATAAATATTCACCAAATGGTCACTAGCAGCATTAGGCATCAGTTAAACTAGCTATAGCGAAAACAAAAAAACAATTACTTTTATAGTTATTTTTCATAAAGAAATTAGGTGTTCATTAAGTCTCGTAGCAGCAGCCAATAATGTCAGAAAATCTCAGAAGTTTTCCCAAAAATATCAAATGAAGTTATTGATTAAACTGATTATTCAGTATTTATTTTATCATAAAAAATTTATTCATAACCTCTTCCGAATTTCTACCATTATGTACAAGACAAAGGTTAATTTAACGAAGAGTTAACATGTCAGTACTCAGTAATTCAATAACCTCAGCACCAATTGTAAGCAAGAACTAAGAATCATATAGCAATTTGAATAAATTTAACATCGAGCACTTCTCCCTACTTTCTGATACACATTAGCGTTGCATTCATAAAATTATATCTGCCAAATCCAACAAATCGAGATGTTGCACAATAATAATAGTAAGCTATAATTTTTTATTCAAATAAATTCGTTTTTTTCTCATAATTCATAAATATGCGAGAGACAAATTTTCTATGGTGTATACATCTCATGTTGGGATACAGGCAAATGAAACAGTAAATAGAATTTAATCGATTATTTCTGAAAGAGCCTAAAAGCTATGTCTGCTATTTTTTTTATTGCGAAAATTCAATGCTCGAGTTAAACTTCAGCGTTTGGCGCAGAAAGGGACTAACTTTCATTACTGCGTAGTTGTATGAATATGGGAGTCCCTCAGGGTTCCGTTCTGGGACCACTTCTATTTTTATTGTTTATTAATGATCTACCCTTAAATTTGAAAAAGATGCTGGCTGATCAGTCGGAGGATATTATTTTTTTATTAAGTAAACATAGAATAACCTTGTTTGCTGATGACACCTCCATAGCCGTTACTGGACGGACTTTTGAGGAGTTACAAAGATTCTGTGGGTTACTGGTGAGGTGCTTTATTGAGTGGTGCAATTCAAATGCAATAATGATAAATGTCAACAAGACAGAATGTATTAATTTCGCTATTCGAAACGATAATCATAGTAAACTGCTCATTACCCATTTAGATAATGTCATCTCATCTAAAGACTGCACTAAGTTTCTTGGAATCCACATAGACTCTAATCTGAGGTGGAACGCACATATTGACGTGGTGTGCAAGAAACTCAATAGCTCTTACTACGCAATAAGTCGAGTCAAAGGTTCACTTCCTCTACAGTCTGTACTGAACATCTACTATAGCTTGGTCTACAGTCACTTAACATATAATGTTTTACTATGGGGAGTTTCCCCATGTTGTTGGGAGAGTTTTCATAATTCAGAAGAGAATAATTCGAATGATATTTAATATTTCTCCGCGATCATCCTGTAGGCCCACTTTTCGTCAAGATGCCATATTAACATTGGCTTCTATTTTTATTTTTAGATGTTTAGTGTATGTGAAGGAAAATGAGTTCAATATTACTAAACTTTCTAGCTTTCATGGCTATAATACCAGAAATAAGGAAACTCTTTATGTACCTAAGCATAAAACTCATAAGTATGAAATGTCTCCCATGTATCAGAGTATTAGAGTTTTCAACCATTTACCTCAAAGTATTCAGTCTCTTGATATTAGAAGGTTTAAGAAAGTAGTTAAGGCCTTATTGTTAAGAAAATGTTATTACACTGTAAGCGACTATTTCTGTGATATTCTTGAAACAAGCTGAAGTGTAATTTTTGTGACCTGAAGGATTAATAAATTATTATTATTATTATTATTATGTAATTTAGTTGAGAGTCAGTATCTTTCAGATACGACCCTCTAAAATGGCTTTGGCTAAAATACACCATTAGCCAACATATCAAATTGAATATCCTCAAGGATATTAAACAATATTATTTATAATTAACAATATATACTACTTCTTAAAACATTAACATAAGGATACACAAAATGGTAAGATACATAAAACTTATCAAATCTTAAAATCATTCTCTTTAATAAATTTGAATATATACCTATAAATATTTACATTATGGAGCGACAAGAGAAAGTACAAATTAAAAGATTGATTGATATCAGTCAACATGCTAATTGAATTACATAAAACAGATATTCGTAAAAAGTTATTATAGCACTTCAAAATTATATGTTCCAATAAACCAATTTCCCCACATATACAAAATGGGTTAGGTCTTTGTCCGATTTTGTGAAGATAGAAAGGAGTCACTGCTTGACCGCTTCATAACCGGGATATAACTCGAATAAAAAGTCTTTCATTGTTTAATGATTTAAACCACACCGAAGATGGAGGATTTACTGCGTAGTTGTGTTTATGAGCCAGGAAATTTTGGTTAATTGCAGAAATAACCCAAGTAAGCCAACTTTGCCCCTTTAAGATATAAATATTAAAAATTGCATCATCACGTGTTCTTGCTTCCGTACTATGTTTCTGTTTAAAAAATGCAAGCGTGCTTATCGGATTGTTTTTAGTTGTAAACTGTCTTTTATACAGTACCTACCTGTGCCATATTGAATGCAATATGCCTAGTTCAGACGAAAGTAGAGATACTGATAATGGGGAGGAAATATTAGAATCAGAGATCACTAAGAAAATACGCCAGGGATTGCGAAATGATGATAATTATCAGAGGAACGTAATCAAAAAAGCCAGAATCAGTGGTGTCGCTTAAAAAAATTATAAGGGCCCACAGTATCAGGATACCCTGACGATATGGTACCAATTTTTGAATCAAAAATAAACCACCTACAATGTCTAAATCAGTGGGTACCTGAAGATTAAAAACATTGTCACATCCAAATAATGAATTCCGGGCAAACAAAGAAGCCCAAGGCGAAAACCTATAAATAGAGAAAGAATATCTTGATATTTTTTAGTTAGTCGAGTATGTTAGGTACGCTGGCTAGTATTTGGGAGGTCTCGGGTTCAAACCCCGGGGCTGACTGTCTGCCATGAGTTTTTTCAGAGGTTTCCTCATGGTAATGTAAGTCACTGCTTGCAAACTTATAAGGCGAATGCTTAATGCACTTGTACATACAAGTGTATCCTCTGATCTGGCTGAAGGAGTTAATCCCAAACTCAAGCTGCCCGCCTCCCTGACACATACTTCAGGGAAGAATGAAACACGTGTGTTTCGTTTTTTTTTTCCTTGATATTTTTCAATATTTTCAGTTTAGTTAAGATGGCATTTCACTTTTTGTTTTCGATATTACTTTAAGTTTTGTCATATATGTTCGTATATGTATTCAAAACATAAATTTTATATAATAAACAAAAGAAAGAGGAACATTAATAAGTATTTTTCTCAAAGAAATATGTACATTTCCGAAAGGAACTGAGTTGATTTTTTTAAATTCAGCATTATAAAAAAACGAAAAGCAGTCCTCGATATTTCTAGTTCACAGCTTTAAGTAGTAGGCCATACTATAAATAAAGAAAATAAAACGTAAGAAATCTCCAGGATTTATGAAATATATATATATATATATATATATATATATATATATATATATATATATATATATATATACATATAAATATTTTGAGACCGAAAAATACTACAAGGACACAGACAAGATGCCTTGAAAAAAACTACGTGGTCCAGAAACGGTCCTTATAATCAAAATTTCATTAAGGTAATTGACCGATTAAAGAGCAGCAATGCTAGATCCACAACATATCTCAATATATTAGGTATTATTGTAATGCAGCGATTTCAAGCAAGACTGTTCAAAATGTCTATATCAAATTTCTGGTATCATTGATCATTTACAGCAATATAATTTAAGATTTTTAGTGAAGCTTGAAAACATGAGAGTTTATAAAGTAATGTGTGAATATATCGAAGCATTGTTCTTGGACATTTAAATTCGGTTTTGATTCTGTTACCTCTGTTATCATTTTGATACCTATGTTGAGTGCTGTGAGCCCTCACTAAATGTTTGTGTAAGAAGAATAAAATAGCCATGAAGAATACCCTTGTATAAATTTCCCTGTAATTGTTCTGATTATTGTTTTCTGTTAGCTAATGTTGGCTGAGTTGAGATCAAAAAACCATCAAGAGAAAAAAAAATTTGTGTAACTATAAGAAGCTACTAGTTTAAAACATATATGTATGTTATATGCAACTTGTTGAAAAATTATTGTTCACCAAATTTACATTTTAATTATATATCTATGCAGTAGGTACATATGTCGTTTTTAAATAGTGATGAGTTGTATGAAATAGAATAAACTAAATCACCATAAATAATGAAATGAAATTTGTTTTAACACATATATAATATAGCAATGTCGAATAGTTCAATACAAAAATTTATATGCGTATTAACTATGTTTATAATCTATATAAAACAAATTCATTCAATTGTACAAATACATATCTCAACTAAGCAATTCTGCATATTAGTTAACTTCACATATGAAAAAATTATAGTCAACTGAAAAATTATGTCCAGTCTGAATATATTGGTTCACAGAAAATTTACTCATTTCAGATTTTTCATCCAATAAATGATATTGAATATACAAGTCCCAGGTTTTCAGATTAGAGTTTCTCAATATTCTTCGGTATAAAATTATAGCGGCTTTTGACAAAAACTAATTATAGCTCTTTTTGAATATGACATTCTTTAAATACTTTTACATCTTCAATGCTTTCAAAATTATCGCAATAAAAATTTTATGAAATTCATTGTCTTGTCACGACAGACTGGTGTAGTAATTATTATTATTAATATTGTTATTATGTTTACAATAGCAGGCGGTAAAACCGATGAGGCTATTGTTACTTTTTCAAAATTATAAAATTTAATGAGAGTATTCTAATTCACACACTGTAATGAGTCATTCGTTTTGAGTTTTCCTTTAGTTCCCTGTCAACTCTATTTTTAAAGACATTTGTATTAGGTGCGGACACTGTTTCTTGATTGAGTGAATTCCAGGAATGTACTATCCGGTTTACTAAGAAGTTTTTTCTGGGAAGTTTTGAAGATCTCTCCTTTTCTAGCTTTTTTGAATGACCGCGGAGTTGAATATTTTGACTAAGATGAAACATGTTCGTCACATTTCACTGGTAGTAACCACTAGTTATTTTAATGGTCTCAATTAAGTCGCCCCTATGCCTTCTCTCTTTGAGAGAAGTAAGATTTAATCCAATACATCTTTCCGGATATGGCAAATGTTTCAAATCTGGGGGAATTCTTGTCACTCTACACTGGATTTTCTCAAGAAGTTCAATATCCTTTACATAATATGGATTCCACACAGTAAATGCATATTCTATTTTTGGTCTCTTATAGCTTTTGTGAAGAGTGGATATCATTTCGGTGGAGTGGTTTCTGAAGGCATGGTGTATTAAGTATATAAAGGAACTGGCTTTTTTAGTGATTTTTGTTACACGTTTCTCCCATTTCAAGTCAGACGTTATTAGCACTCCCAGGTCGATCTGTTCATTTACTGACGCTAAAGTGGAGTTATTGAGAATATATTCCTCCTCAGGATTATTTGGGCCGATCCTCAGCACTGTACATTTCGAAGCGTTTAATTTCATACCCCACGTTTTTGACCACTCTTCTGTTTTCATGCTGATCCATCTGGAGTTGATATGCACTTGTCAAGGGATTCGCATATATTTTGCAATCATCTGCAAACAGTTTAATGGTTGACTGTATCAGTTCGACCAAATCAAAAAGATAGGCCGTGAATAGTACTGGTCCCATGACCGATCCCTGCACGACGCCGCTGCTCACCCTGTGGGGACTAGACAGTTCTCCATTGACCCTCATTTGGTAAAACCTATTCTCTAGCAATTCTTTAATCAAAGCAATTAACTTTCCTCTAACTCCATAATGCTCTAGTTTTGCTACCAGTAGGTTATGAGGGACTTTGTCGAATGCTTTTTCATAGTCAAGATAGATGATATCCGTTGGTAGGGCATTATCGTGACTATATGTCCAGTCATTTAGACATTCCAAAAGATTGGTTGTTGTTGAGCGTTTTGGTAGCAATCCATGTTGTGCAGATGTTATGAGATTATTTTCCAGAAAGAATGCTATTAGTTCCCAAACTATAATCTTCTCCGTGCATTTCAGAGGGCTGCAAGTGAGACTGATAGGACGGAAGTTCTCGGGTCTGTGTTGATCTCCTTTTTTAAACAGCGGCGTCACAATTGAATATTTCCATTGGTCTGGAATTCTTGTTTGGTTAATAGGACATTAAACTACGACTCCATCGCAGGTACATTGAGGAACATTTTTTCGCTAAACGTTTCTCTTTATTGCCAAAGGTAAAAACTTATGGCAACATAAGTAAATTTCTTGTTTCCGCCGGAGCAACTAAAATTGTCAATAGTTGCATATTGTTTAGTAGAAACAATCAACATTTGTTGCCGAAACATGAAGAAACAAAAATGCTCCTCCGGAGGAAAAGTAGCTATATATTTATTAGTTTTCATACTTCACTGCACACTGAAAATCTGCGACACGAATGTTTACTAGTTGCGTTCTAGATACATTTCGACTGCGATAGCAACACGGATTTGTTTACACATATTTCCTATTTTCTTCTGAAGTTTACTGCTCAAAATGGAAACCGGCGACAAGAAGGAACAGTCAGAATGAAGAAATTCTAAGGAACATTTAGAAACTTGATCTATTCACTGAAATTTCTGATTTTTTCAGTTATCAAATCCGAAGCATGGTAAGCATGTTGGATGAAGTAATTTCGATTGAAATTATCTTTGATTTTCATCCTTTCAATCATATAACTTACACAATTGTTTACTATCAAAACAATTCTATAAAGTTGTCAAATGAAAATATTTCCAATCTCCATGAACAAATCAAGAGACTATTGAGTTTGCTTGTTTCTTCAATTTGTTATGAATGAATTAAATATAAATGATTGCCACAATTTTTTTTCCAAATTCCATCCGGAGGACACGTTCTGCAGGAACACAGTTGTTCCATGTAAGTTGAAATAAATGTGAAATATACTTGCTGAATGAAGCCGTTAATTAGAAATGAATATATGTGCCTTAAAAACTAAATTTCGCATTAAGAGATCTATAGAACAACGTGAATTATACAAACATACTAACACATACCAACTCAATGACAGCAAACAGCTCTTTCGATATAATTTTATTTCATGAATACTGCATATTCAAGATAGAGTCTGAATCTCTTCAAGTTCCTCACTTTTATCCTCTTCGGACCCCAGGTATCACATATAATACCTGAGGATCTGAAGCATGTTTAGACCGTTTAAATTCAATTTACGGGTGTATCCCGTTGGTATCGTATCTGATATGCTTCTCGCGCTTTAGAAATTTACATTTTACCGCCTTCCAATCAGTTCTGTGAAAACAACAGAAGAAATAACATGGCCTAGCAAGTTGATGGACTGAAGTATTATTATTTTAAACGTAAGTAAAATAATTTTGGTATTAAAAAAGCTGTTTGCTTATAATTTTTGATGATTGGAGTTAGGGTAAAATAGTAAATGTAGTTTTCAATTATACCATCGGACATTTGAACCATTGTATCACTGCTGATACCTTTGGTTTTCGAGACTACAATATTTCTTAATTTACCAAAAAAGGTTATATACGTTCACCGGGTTCATTTCAATTTTTCACAGCACTTACTCAAGCTGTACTGGAGGAAGAAATCGCTAAAATCGATGAGATATCAGATTTGCAAAATATTGATCCGGACAACTCAGACTTTGAATCTTCAGATGATGAAGACAATTTTAAGCTGCTAATCTTCCTGAGGAGACTTCGCCAGAAAGAGACGAAATAGCTTCACAAGATAATTTCGACTCTTTGGACCATGAGTTGCCTTTAGCAAATCTCGTGGTTCGTGACAAATGACAGAGTAACTTAAAATTTACCAGAAAGAATTCGAAAATTAGTATTCCTCTGGTCAAGGTCTTATACAGTCTATAAAACAGCCACTAGAGTATATCTCAAAATATATAGACCACAATACATAGTTGAAATATCGTCAGCATGCACATTGTCTGAAAGAAGCATATACGTTCGTCGTCGGTCGATTAGAAGAACACGTGTAGAGGCTTGCTCTGTGAAAAAGCCACATTCATCGCGTCAAACCGGCAAAGATTTAAATAAAATTGCGCTTACATTTAAATAATATAACAGTGAAAGTTTTGAAACAATTAAAATATCGAAATTATAGGATAATCCGGTGAATTTGATTCAATCCGTAAAACGCATTGACAAATATTGAAATTCCATTCATTAACAAACTAACACGTGTGAGTGAATGATAACGACAACATGAAAAAGAACATAAACAAACCAAAAGAGGCGAAGTACTGTGGCGTTTGTAATAAACAGTTCAATAAGTCTGAATATAAAGTGCTATGTGTCGGTAAATGCAGAAAGTGGACATGTCAGAAATGTACAGGTATGACAAGGAAAAGCATTGAAAACCTTGCTACAGAAAATAAAAATTGGACTTGCAAAAATTGTGAAGTCCCGAAAAAAAGGCAATCCATCATTATGCCCAACAATAGCAATGATGATAGTAGTGGCCCAGAGGAGGAAGAGGACAATGAGTCGGAACAATTCACAATGTCAGACATAATGAGACAACTACAAAAAAATCACGAAGAAATTAACGATCAAATGGAACAGGCAAGAGCGGACGTAAGAAGCATACAGGAATCTATAGAATTTATGTCAAACAAATTTGAGGAGCTCCAGAAGGAAAATAAGATTATGCAAAAATTACTTAAAGAAGAAAAACAGGAGCGAAAAAAAGTCTGTGAAAAGATTGAAAAGTTGAAAGAAAGGGTTATGTGTCTCGAACAAGAGAAATGCAATAAGAACCTGATAATTAATAACGTACCATTCAAAAAAGAAGAGAAGACCCAAGAAATTGTTACGACAATAATACAGCAACTAGGAGCGAATATAGATACCAAAAAGCTCATGTGCAAACGGCTGTCTACTAAGGAGAAAGCTCCTATTCTTATAGAATTGCCAAACAAGGATATGCGAGACTTGATAATGAAAAAACGGAAGGAGAAGGGTGTTATGAAGCTGCGAGACTGTGGTCTACCGGGGGATGATACCATATTCTTCAACGAAGACTTGCCGAGAGAAAAACAGGAATTATTCTCAAAAGTACGTAAATATAGAGAAGAACATAATTACAAATTCGCTTGGGTGAAAAACGGAAAAATATACCTGAGAAAAACAGAATCTAATCAAGCTAAACTGATTAGAGCAAACGAAGATTTACGAAAATTGCTAGAGGGGCCACAGAACGAATAAATAAGAGTAAGTTTTATGTTGACCTTTGTCTGTGGTGTTTGGATAAGTGTGTAGATAAAATACCAAAAAAAATGGCTAACCAAAATAGAGGAGTTTTTCAGTTTGCAAACTGCGAACATAGAAACCATAGTAATAGATAATCCCTTTGAAAGCAAGGTAGTATTCCCAGACACACCTGATGGCATAATATGCCTAACTTGCAACATCAGAAGCATGAGAGCAAATTTTGATGACTTTTTGTTTTACTTGGATTTTCTCGACCAAAAGCCCCAGATTATTATTTTTACAGAAATATGGATAAAAGAAAACGAAACATATCTATACAACATCCCAGGATATATAGGTAAATATTGTACAAGGAACAACAGAAGATCCGGAGGTGTCGCTGTTTTCATAGCTGATTGGATAAATATCGAGTCAACGGATTCCCTCAACATGAATACCGCGGAAGGTATCCACGCTCAGATGCGGATATCAGGAAAACTTATGTCAATCATTGGAATATACAGATCACATGATTCAGAACAAGAGCATTACATAAGGGAGTTAGAATCAGTTCTAGAAACTACAGCGAACAGCGATATCGTTTATTATAGTGGAGACATAAATATCAACCTCAAGGGATTCGAAGCAGACGACTATAAGCTATTGTTGGCTACTAAAGGTTTTCTCTCCTGTATGAACGAGATAACAAGACCAAACGAAAACGGAGGTACTTGTGTAGACCACATTTATTTAAAATCTTCTGATGTCCAACTAAAAACAGCGGTGGTACAATCTGATATATCTGATCATTTTATTATCTTGGGAGCAATAGCTGTACAAAAATCTGAAACTGCTGAAATATATAACACAAACTGGAAAATAAACTTTGAAATGGAAAATAAAGAATCATGATTGGTCCTTCATAGAAGGAAACGATATTGTTAATGAAAAGTTCAGTAACTTCGTGGAACATTTCATGAACCTTCAAGAAGAAAGTACAGAAAAAATCACTGTCAATAATAGAACCAGAAAATTAAAACCATGGATGACATCAGGTATTTTGCATAGCATTAAAAAAAGAGATAAGCTATTCAAACAGACTAAAAGAGATCCACATAACCCGGAGTTGAAAAGAATATACATATCATATAGAAATAGGTTAAAAAAAATTATGTCAGCTTCTAGAAGGGACTACTTTGAAGGACAAATAAGAAAAAATGCCTACAACATCAAAAAGCAAAGGAAAATAATAAACTCAATAATTGACGCGCGGAAGAAGGAAGCAAAAATTGACAAAATCAAGAACGACCAAAACAATAGAATAACAACAAATAGCAAAGAAATATCTAACCACTTCAACCACTTCTTTGTGGATAGAATCACAGAAGCTGTAGACGGCATGAACAGAAGGAACGAAAACAAAACACAACCAAAGACAAGCAGTAAACCAAAATGGATAAACCAAACCTTTAGTTTCTTACCCCTTATTGAAAACGATATAATAGCTGGAATAAATGGCCTCAAAAGCAATAAAGCTCCTGGTAAAGACAACATTACCTCAGACACATTGAAATCGGTAAAATCAGAAATTGCGCCAATACTGACCAAACTATATAACTATTCTTTATCTCAAGGTGTCTTCCCAACCAATCTTAAAGAAGCCATAATCGTTCCTATATTCAAGGGCGGACTAAAAACCGAAATGAGCAACTATAGGCCAATAGCTCTAATATCAGTTTTTTCTAAGTTACTCGAATCCTTGGTACTCAAAATGATGAAGACATTCTTAAATGAACACAATTATTTTTCCGAGAATCAATACGGGTTTCTCGAAAATAAAGGGACCGAACTTGCTTTGTTAAAATTTAGCTCAGCAATACACAAGGCGTTGGATAGAGGAGATTACGTAACAGCGCTTTTCTTAGATATATCTAAAGCTTTTGACACTCTATCTCATACAATTCTTTTGGACAAACTATTTAGAGCAGGTATCAGAGGCGTGAGCCATGAATGGTTTTCTTCTTATTTAAATGACAGAAAACAGCAGGTAAAAATCGGGAATGATATCAGCGAACAACTTATATTGCAGCATGGTGTACCACAAGGAACGTTACTTTCACCCTTTCTGTTTCTAATCTACGTCAACGATCTGTGCGATTCACTATTTGAAGGAAAAGTGTCAACTTACGCAGATGATACCGCCTTAGTTTACTGTGACCTTGATAAGAACTCCTTATTCAATGCTATCAGAAAAGATTTGCAGTTACTATCTGCATGGTTCTATAGGAATAGACTGATAGTTAATGTGACCAAAACCAAGTATGTCAATTTCTCCATAGGAAGGCCATTCCGGTATGAAAGGCCCGTATTTATTCACAAAGTGGACTGCAGTGAAGAATGTGTTTGCGATGCTCTGGAACAAGTATGTGCAGCAAAATACCTAGGTCTCACTTTTGACCAGAATATAAATTTTAAGGCCCTTATACAGAAGGTCAAAGAGAAATTGTACACAATTATACCGAGATTCTACTTTCTCAGAGAGATTGTTCCAATTAGTACATTACGTATGACATATCTCGCTCTAGTACAGTCTGTCCTAACATATGGAATAAGTATTTGAGGAGGAATCTATAGGACTAACATCAAACCTTTGATAACAACACAAAAACACTTTACTCGAATAATATTTCACGCTAATAAACTCGAACCGTCAAAACCTTTATTTGATCGATTGAAAGTCTATGCTTTAGAACAACTACATAAATTACATGTCTGTAAATCGATATATAAGTATCATAATCAACTAAATTTAAAAATACAACAGACCGTCAGAGGATTTAAGTGCATAATACAACCCAAAGTTAACCGGACCCACACTTTGAACTCTTTCTATTATCAGGGACCAAAAAACTTCAATAGTATGAGAATTCCAAAGACATTAAAGCAATACAAAGAAGTTGAACGCTTCATCAAAAGCTCCATTACATATACAGAATAGAGAATTTATTGAGAGGTCAAGACCTACTTCCACAGGACGAAGTACCCTGAAAAATACCGACTACGAACCATATTATCTGCGCACGGGCAGGAAATGCCTTGCAGAAATACTCACATATTTATGAATCCTTTATATTAATAAGATTTAGTTATATTTCTACAAAACTGTATTAATTAAGTTATATGGAATTTGGTAACAAAAGTTTATTTATTTTTTTTTATTTGTATGTCATTTGAACAGTGTTAATTGTAAACGGCGAGGATGCCAATAAAATTGTACGCACCCTCATCGAATCCGATACAAATGGCTGAATCTTTTCTGAATAAAATTATTATATTCTAGAATATTTGGCATTCAAAACAAAACTGGCTAAATCCCTAGTATTCAATTCCAAACATGTAGCAAGTGACGAAAGCAGTTGTGAAAGCGATTAAGATGGACCTGCAGCTGATAACACTTTTAAGAAAGGTGTTATTACCTGTTCCGCTACAAGATCTGAGGAAGCATGATGCCAAACATTTGTCTGAAAACACCACCCGTTCTCAAAAAAGGCGGTTCAAAAGCAGACTACCAGGTTGTGACCAGTTGACTTATATAAAATGTATTACTAGCAAAGCATTCTATGGCTTTAATTCGAGCAGAAATTGTTTTGAAGTAGCACATTCTTAATTAGAATTTACATTATGCCAAACAAGTTTGATGAATTGAATTACTAACATTTTTCGAAATTGTATTGTTAAAGGCTCAAGGTATCAAATGATATCACCCCAAAAGCCACCCCCTAAGACACAGGATTTTTTTAATTCTGTTGTTAGTTGTTTCTATTGCAACTGAAAAATACATATATTGTTAACATTTGAAAAATAAATTCACTTGGGTCCGAAGAGGTTATATAACAAGTTTATATGTGGTTCATAAACAGGTTTGGTATACCAACCTGCTAATATCGAATAACGTCGAAACAACTGTCTGTTGTTCTTGAGTTGGAGTAAGTTGCCATACTTCTGTTTTAATCCATCATTGTGTGAAGAAATGCGGATATCTGTGTTATATTGTGGGAACATACAGAACAAGAAAGATTTGTTTACTCCATCTGGAGTGTTCAGTAGGTACTGACGAGACCAAATCTTTTTCGAAACAGTCGTCTATTATTTTTGAGTTGAAGTGAATTGTATTGTTTGTATGATTGATTCTTGTTAAATAGTGTCTTGACCAGAATCATCAGGGTAAAATTCTTTTACATATTAAATATTCATTGGTATACTAGCCATTTTGATACAGCCTATTCACATGAAAGGGGCACATATCAATAGCCTAATTTATATTCACACTCTAAGTCGAAAAATCAGTAATTTTCTATATAATCCTATATTCAAAATTATTTTTGAAAAATCAGATAATTCAGGAGAATATATCAAAAATAATAAAAACGCGTAAGTAACAGAACTACATCGCAAAGGTCCTACTTTTTTTTCCCTAAGTTTTATACTATTTTCATGCAAACTATTAACCGTTTAAGTTAATTTGGAGTGTAAAGAGATCCACAAAGCTTGAGTACCTGTAGAAATCCATGAAATTTTCACATAAAAACTGCGGTAAAAGAAGCAAAAAATAACATCTTCCTAAAAGCGAATTCATGTTCAAATTTTCAGCCTTCTTTCAGAATTTGAAGTGGCTTTAGAGATACGCATTCAGGGCTGTTGGCGCCCAAGGCAAGACTTTCTTCGGCGCCCCCCTCACTCCGGTGAAACGTATAATTTGTGTTGTTCTAGTTTTGGTTCAGGGGGTAATACTCTAGCTCTTTAAAGCCACTCTATTATCCACCACCTATGGACCCGCCGTGTTCCCGACTGGAAAAACCAGCTTAAACTTTTTTCGATCCATTTCGCGAATTTTTGTTTCATTCAAGAAAATTATTTTCTATTGTTCTAGTTCCTTTTGAGGTTTCGTCATGTTCATTTTGTTGTTTTTCTGAGTCTTGTTCAGATGTAAGTTAGAAATTTTTATGGTAATGTTGTGAGGTAATTTTTATATAATTTTAGCATCCTGAAGAAGAACCGCTTAAGTTTCGAAATATAGATGTATTGACAAATGACTTTCGTTTATTAATTGCCCTTTTAACTAATTGCGGAGAACCCAAAGAAAGTACAATTGATGTTTTGATTACACGCCAACACTCCTCTCAAGATATATATATATATATATATATATATATATATATATATATATATATATATATATATATATATATATATATATATATATATATATATATATCAGTTATCAACAAACCTAAATAATCGAGGTTCAGGAGATATAACAGGGGTTTAAAAGGGTGAGAACTTTAGAAAAAGTTAAGATCAATTGTGAAATGCAAGATTTATATTGGAAAATAAGAATTCCACCTTGGAAATTTCACATAGGTATGAAAAAAAAATGTAAATTCATATTCAGGACAATAAGCAGAATACCATGCATAGTAATTAGAACAGATGAATAAATGTATTGACTTTAGTCTAATGAACAGATTGAACTGAATAATTTTCCTCTCTTGAATTTGTTAACTACGCTTACTGCTCCACTCTGAATGAATTATTATTGTTTTGTTTTATTTTGTATTTCATGTAATAACATGTGGCTTTGAGTTTATATATATTTAATATTTCATTTCATACATTTATCTTCAGTTCTTCGTATCTGATAATAATACAGTATATTGCATCTTACATGGTGTACTCAATTAGTCCAAATTTAATATGTTTTATTCTAGATGTTAATTGAAATTAATATTGGTCTTTTCAATCCAAATCATTCATAAAAGATGAAATTATAAATACATGTTGTTCTATGGTTAACATCTTAGTACTGGAAAAAAATTTGAAAAGACAACTACATGACATATTGTTGAATTCTTCTTTATTAGCGCATCTATACATTTGACATAGTTAGATATTTCACTCGTCCTTATTTTCGAGCGAAAAACAAATATTTGCTATCTTGATGTAGCACTTATGTACTTCTCTACATGCTTCAGATTATGTTTGTCAATATCTAGTTTGACCTTCTATCTCTTCGTCTTAACAAAACGTGAAACGAATTGTTCATTTGCTGCTCTGTGTGGATGAATTGTGAAGAATTTCACAAGTAAATATTATTTTGTGCTAGACGATATCGTTAAAATTTAATTGCCCTACAAAATTATTGAACCGTTCTAATATGACGCATAACTTTAGTTTCGGATTAGTTATTATAAAACATATTCGTTATGAGACAAAAACATTCAGTAGGTACCTACTGAATATTCAATATAACAATTTTTTTGTGTTTTTCTATTATTTTCTTGATTCGATTCGGCTGATAGAGAAAAAATGTGTTCTTTTGTTTTTTATATACTTACCTATACATTTTAGGAGTATATAGTCTGTCCAGTCTAAGTTGGCGTGTACGTCACAGTCATGCGCAAATAACGACGCAAGGCTGCCTACCCAAAAAAACAAAATTCAAAATGGTCAAAATTCATATCTGTCGTAAGTAATTTTCTGAAAAAGTAGTTATATGGTGATAGTGACCGGATCATCCGTTTCATTAAATATTCTGTTCTTAACATATCGAATCGTATGTATCTCTCAAGAAAAACTAACATTCCGAGTAATGAAAATAAGTTGAATGATTGTTAAGTTGTCATTTAATTGAAAAATTTGCAATGTTGTCGGACCCTCTCGACCAACGCGCCGGTAATCGGCATTTCACGTTTGACAGTCGCCGAGTAACCTAAAAGATATTGTACTTAAGTTTGATTTATCGATCGATGAATATGGATTCCATATAGATAGACACTTCTGGTAGGGAATAATGTTCAATTTGAATTTACCGCTGAAAATCCTCGCCATGTCAAACATGCAAGATATCTCATTTTGTTGAAAATTGGGTTAGCTATTTAGATTTAAGATTAATTATTACGTCTGGCAACCGTGTTCACGATCGACGTCATATACAATTGGTGACGTACACGCCAACGGTCGCTGGACAGACTATATCATGAAAATAAATACATATTGCAAATTTATGAATTTCAAAAACTGAAGCAACCTCATAAAACTTTTATCTTGTATATTTTAAGAGAATTTCATTACGCCACTCATTCTATCAACTTAAATTTTAGATAATTTCGATAATACATAAACTTTATTGCCCGAAAGGACCAAAATTAGTTACAGAGCTTCAGACGAAACTGTTTTTGAAAAAAATTCAATGAGTACATCACACCTGTGAATTCTGCAAAATATTTCATGAAGTTAAGCAATCAAATCCAAAAATTTTTTGTGAAATGGTTAATACTGGCCGTTTGATATGGATAAGTCGTTTCCATTAATTATGTGCTCAGAAATCAACTCGTAAGTCAATGAACAATTTCTTTTGAATAATTCTATATCGAGTTTTTGTAGATATTTTTGATGTCAGCATCAAAGTTAATTATTAACTTATAAATGAAAACTACTTATTGAAAAATATTATAAATAAAACTTCACAGTTTTTGATTTTCACTATATTTTGTTAACATGACAATTGTTTCGCCACATAGTGGTTTCTTCAGATGTATATTACATATTAACTTTTACAACGAGAATATTGAAAGATGAAGGAAGGGAATATACAATAAGAATAGGAAAAACCTAAACGTAATCACTCAGCAGGTATAGAAAGTACAAGTCCTATTGTCTAGTATTGGCCCAATCAATTAGTTATTAAAAAATAATTTATCGATTGGTTCATCTATATTCCTTTCGTTACGTAAAATCTTCAGGACCAAATCCGAATATAAAATTTTTTTGCTCTAAGCAAAATCCAGTCAATAATATACAATTTTAATTATTTTATTATTAATATTTCAAGTGCCTACCTGTTACCATTATTTATATCCAGCGAAAAAGGACAAAAAAAAATCGCGTTTGTTTAAATATTCATTTTATTTTGTTTTCAGTATTTTTCAACTGTCTATCTCCCGCGGTTCTTGAGATACAGCCTGGTGACAAACAGACGGACGGACTGACAGTTCAGATGCCTATAAGGCATCTGAAAATAAGAATGCAGCGCCAATATGGCCAGTCGTAGAACTATAAATATTCATATTGGAATATTTATGTTGTATTTGTTGTGTGTTTATTTGTGTTTTTGAAATATAATTTTACCATGAATATAAAGACTTTTCAGGCTTCTTTAGTGAACAAGTGTGTTACTGTGTATGTATTCTCATTGCTATTGAGGCGGTAGGTGATTATCATCATTTGTTTTGTAGCCAAATTGAGAGAAATCTTAGGTTAGATCATGAGATGAATATCTTAATTCTCTGATTGACTCGTTCAATATGTACTCTAGCAGCTGCTATTTTGGCATTTAACAATGCTTCTTCTGTAGTCAACTGTTTTTTGTCTTTCAAAAATGGTGGCCTGATCAACTTTATTTTAAACTGTTGACAAATATGATCTATCAAGAAACCTTTGTCCTGTGAGCTTTCTAACTTAATTAAGTCACTTTGTTGGAAAATCGTTTTATCAGATGCTCTTCCCCATATGGTTCACTAATATAAGTAATTAAACTCCAGGAGAAACACCTGTCATGAATTTCACTGTGTTATTAAATTTAAACTGAGAGTAAAACCTGATCCTGCAGCAAAGGCACTTTGGTTTCTGTATAAAAATTTCTGTACAGTCTAAGATGATTCAAGTATTTTGAAAACTTTCAAAACATTTTGGCATGTTTTTCTGTATTTCAGAATATTCTGGGAATCTTATGACACAACTAAGAACTCTATTCATAACGGGTAGCATTTCATAAATATATTCTTGGCATAATTCTTGTGAAATGCCAAATAAAAGAGATAATGTGACATATGTTAGGTTACATTTCAATTTTGTCAATACTAAAACAATACGCTGTTTGATTGTTAATCTATGTGACCGTTAAACACTGTAAACAGATTGTACTGCTTTTACTATTGTATCTAATAGTTTTATATTATTGAGACCAGTGAAACTGTTTAGAGGACTATCTGTAGTTATCAGATCACACAAATTAGAGACTTTAGGAGTATTCCTTTTTCCCTTCTACACAAACACGATATTTATCACCACCTGGAAAAGCATGGAAATTCACATTTGAACATTTCTTTTCCCAGGAAGAACACTGAGGAACTGAACAATAACGATTCGAACGACTCATAGCTTTCAAAATGATTGCAAATAATAAATATTTGTAAAAAATCACACAAAAACAAACACAAAACAAAGGAGAACGTAAGAACTATGTCAAGATTTTTAGTTATTCTGAATGTCACCAGGCGGCGTAGCGCTTATTTTGATTCGCCTATACGCGCACTTATCGGAAGCGTCGCGAACGGAAACGTCGCGTAGAAAATTCGCCCAAGAAGTTTACATTAGTTTCAATGGCAGCCTGTGCACTACGGCGTCGCGAACCGACGAGGCGCGTCAGTCGACGCGCGAATTCTCTTCGGACCAATAGGAATCGTTTCTCTTGACGCTTCGCCTCAATGCGCGATGACAGGCGTCGAGAAGATTAAAATATTCCTTGATTCTTGTCTTATTTTTCAGTTTGTAGTTATACAGAAATATTTGAAAATTCTTCATCTTGTATAAGATCATTCAAGAAATGATGAAATTAACCGTAAGTGTCTCTATTTTGATTTATATCAGAAACCCAGCATTTCTTCTTGTTTTTTCTTCTTCTTCCATAGTGACGAATAATTTTAATACAAGAAGATCCTCTTCTGAAGAACTGCTCATCGTACCTCACAAGACAACGTACTGCGTTCTTTCAAATGCTGAAATAAATGAAATTCTCGCCGAGCCGTTCGAGAAGTGACGCGACGCTTCGGCCAAGTGCGCGGACATCAGCTAAATGACGCTTCATCTCGCGACGCTTCCGATAAGTGCGCGTAAACCTTTAGTAATAGGGTCCCGTTTTTACCCTTTGGGTATGGAAACCTAAGAATATGTGAGCAGCAGAACTCCGTCACTTGGTTTGAAACACCATGCTTTGATATATAGAAAATAAATTATTTTATTGATGAAAAACTTCGTGAATATCCTCGATGTAAGTCCATGTCGATTTTCACGTTTACTGTAATATATCAAAGCATTTGCATCTTACGAGCAGAAATTACTAATCTCATACTCATGCCATTTACTTCAAAAATTCACAAAAACCGCTTCATATTCGAAACTACCTGTTCAGGCAATAACTACTACAAAAATAACTCCATGTCGACTATACCTGAGTATGAGGGCTCTACGTGCAGAATTCACCACCCACATACTAACCCCATGCCTATAGCCTATAAAACGAAATCTATGTTCGACCATCATTCGATTCTAAATTTCAGCTTATTTCCACTGTATTCTTATCACGAAAAGAATAACTACGATTTTTAGACGATAAAAATGTTAAAAAAAAGTGCGTGCGTACAAAGCACACATGTCAGAAGTGAAACTTCTTTGGCAAACTTTTTTGAATCTCGTTTTTATTTATACTAATCTAAAGCTTTAGATTTCCGAGACTTATATAGGCTATTGCACCGTGTATCATTAAACTAAGTTTAATGATAAACCGAGTTTAATTTGACATTTGACAAGCGAAAATGTCAACTTAAACTCGGTTTATCATTAAACCTAGTTTAAAATATACGGTGCAAGAGCCTAATAGGGAGGTAAAAGAAGAATTACGGAAAGAGAATTTATGACATATACTTATGTTATATTTTATAAAAAATAGTATATCAAATTCTCAAATGACGAGTGGCAAATTAAAATGCCACATGCTATTTGTAAATAAAAAATTTCCTGTCCTTCAAACGTCAACAGTAGCGTGTATTTGTTCTCGATCTCCCTTTCTCTCTCGCTCTCTCTCACTCGCTCTCTTCCTCCTCTCGCTCCATGGCTATGTGCTTCAAGCTGCGTTCGCTTTCTCACTCTCTCTCAATCGCTGTCTCCTTCTTCTTGGACAAAAACGTGACGGGTTTCATCAGTAAGAATTTTACCCTAATGCGCGCAAAAAAACCTCACTTCGAAAACAACGCTGCTAAAGTAACCCCCTGAGGATTTTTCACATTAAAAAAAAATATATTTCAGTATATTAGGCACCCTATGGAAAGAATTTACAAAACTTTAGCCAAAATTCAGAGATTATTGCCTACAGGTGAAGCTAACAAGAAGTGTGTAAAAATTGGCCATGTACTTAGTAAGAATCATCGCTTACTGAGTGGAAACCAGGTCGAGATGCGATTCGAAAAAAAATCAGTGAATTTTTTATAACTTTTACAATTTTCGCGAAAATACAGCCTGTATATATATATATATATATATATATATATATATATATATATATATATATATATATATATATATATATATATATATATATATATATATATATATATATACAGGGTCACTCACGGTGGATGGTAGGTTAGGTAACTTCATCAAAACTTCATGAGAATAGTTATTGCCTTCCATTTTGATTGTTTTCAAATCAAATTTTCGTTAATGAACGCGCGAACGTTTTATTGTTGATGCACTAATTGTCAAATTTTCATAATGACATCTTTCTTGACATTTCATAGCTACCTAATACAAAATGTGGCTAAATAATCCGATTTTTATAGAAACTTGCTTTTATTTCGGAAACCTGACTTTTTAGGTATAGGAACGTGATACATCATTTGAAAGAAATTTCAATTTTCTTTCGAGATATTCAATTATATACATGGTATTACATTTGAAAAAATGCACTTTTTCCCATTTTTGTATTTTTCGTTAAAATCGCAAATTTTGAAGGACCCTGTATAATGGAGAACAAATTTCTTTGAAAATTACTAATACGTCGGAACTTGGTAAACTACGCCTGAAATTTCAGCATCCTACGAATCTAAATACCTTAGTAATGAACATTTAATTGAAGCTATGTTTTGCACAAAAAAATAAGGAAACCATTTAATTTCTCGAAAACCTCTGGAGATAGGTATAGGGAAGTATCATACAAAAACAATTGGAAAATGGTAGAGGAGCGGCAACGCCGCAGCGCCACTATTATTTTAGATCGATAGAGCAAATTCAATTACCCATAAAACCAAATTTTCAGAATAATCCCATGTCCCGTTCTCCGTAAACGTCTAACCTACCATTCACCGTGAGTGACCCTATATATATATATAGGTATATATATATATATATATATATATATATATATATATATAGATATATATATATATATATATATATATATATATATATATCGTGTGTCCACTGTAAGAACTTACCACCCCTGTAAAATCGTTACTATTTGATCGATTTTAAAAATTTTGTTGGAAAAGTATATGGAATGTCCATCTAACAAGGGAGTAATTATATTTTTAGGCTGTTATCGTGGCCAACTGCGATCAGTTTTACTGACCCATATTCCAAAAAGTACTACTAGAGATTTTTTTTCTCAAAAAATAATAATGGATCATAAATCAAGATCACTTGAAAAATACCTGTACCTATTTTTTTCAATGTCTTACAAAAATTTACTATTGTAGTATTTTTGGGAATAAGAAATTATGGTTTCTTATTATTCTTAGTAAATATCGTAGAGAAAATCATTTTATACAAAAATCAAGAAAGGTAATTTTATATTTATTTAGCGTATGGCTGCATCACAGGTATATAACAAGAAATTGTGTCATTTTTCTTGAATCCTTTGTTGAGTTATACTCATAGGGACACTTTATTTGTGTCTGGCGAGATGTTTGGCCTAGGCCGCACAGAAAGACAGGCCAGCATGCGGTGCGTGTGACGTCACAAGACCGGTCCAATTTTTACGTTGGTTTATATGATGCGCATGGGGTTTTTGTACATTTTTAGGTTGTTTAAAACATAATTTGATATCTTCTGTGGCATAATATATTGGTAAGATGAAAAATGCATGTAATGTAACTTTTAATTTTCCATTTATTAAAAACAAAACATATATTTATTCCAAGTTAAATTGATGAATATAAAAATAAAGTTACCAAGTTTGGCGACTTATAATGTAAATAAAAATAAATTCTATACTAAAACAAAAAACACAGGTATATTTTCCAATATGCATAATACATATAAAAAGCGTTTTGACTAGAAAACAAACACTAAACATTATATTTAACGAAATAAATACATAAATTCTATCTATATTAAAACAAAAAAAACATAAAATTTTAAAAAAATATATCAAGAACTGAGCAAAAATTGAAGATAACAAGCAAAAACATAGTAAAAATAATAAAACATAAATATTAAAAACAAAACATATTTTTCCCTAGTTGATGAATATAAAAATAAAGTTACCAAGTTTGTTGACTTATAATGTAAATAAAAATAAATTTTATACTGAAACAAAAAAAAACATATAAAATTTTTAAAAATATATCAAGAACTGAGTAAAAATTGCAAGCAAAAACACAGTAAAAATTTTAAAACATACATATTAGAATAAAAAAAATATATTAATATTAATTGCTTGAAAGCTTCTCAATTTTCCTTTTTTTTTGGGATTTTGCACTAGATGAAATTTCATTTTTTTTGAAAACATCACTTTTTACTTTGGAATAATTATTTAAAAGTATATTCGAAAAAGTGCTTGCGATCTTTCTGCTTAACGAGTCCCAATGACCAACTTTATCACAAGGAATAATTATCTGCTCTATTGACGATAGGCTCAGTTCAATAAGAAAAGCTTTATGAGACTCCAAACGTAAAAACTATTCTTCAAATCTTTCCCTCAAAAGGACTTGAAATATTGTGTGCATATGTACGATAATATTAACAGAAAACAGCTTATTTTTCTGCTGATTTTTCCCGCTGCAATTTTATTTTTATTACTACAACAGCATCGTTCTCTCGTAAGCGACGATATGTGAATTCAAACCGTTGAGACCGGCTGCGTGACGTAGTTAGCGAGAGAGATAGCGCTATATGCTGGCCTGTCTTTCTGTGCGGCCTAGGTTTGGCCCATACGATCGGTCTGGCTGCTTGAATAAGGTATTGAAATAGTTCCCAGAGTAGGTATCATATATAAAAATCAAAACAAAAAATTAGAAGAGTGAGTAGTTTTTTTTCATCTTTAGCACCTGATACCTGGAAATTGGCCGTCGGCACAAGGTAGCAGGTATCCATACACTGAAAGTACATAAGAACACTACTTCATCCCATAGATATTATTGCTGAGAAAATAAGTAAAGTCTGGCGGCTCCGGGATCTTGGACTATTATGATGCTAGTTTGGAAGTCTTTCTACTGTTCCCATGTTGATCAAAAAATCTGTTACATGGTTAATGTTACGTTCTGTATGACGTCTGTTGAATTTATTAGCAGCTTCACGAAAAGTACGCGTTCTACCACCAACTAATCTTATTAATTCCACCCTTTCCCGTAAAGAATATGACATTTTTCGTGTTTTCCACGCCTTTGAAACAGTATAAACTACTAAACTATCATTAATTGACACCTAATAAATGACATAATACTTTTTACAGCATTCTCAGTGGAGTACACGTTCATGATGCTGTTACTGTGAGAACCTAAATTACAGGTCAATCATTCAACACGAATAATTTTAATTTCTAGACGATTTTTATTCTAGATATTTTTGGAGAGTTATCAAGTTGTTCGTTTCTACACAAAATCGATATAATATAGAATATCAAGGCCGATATAGGACATTCAATAATGTACAACAGAAAATATAATATAGGTACCAAGTATCAACTAAACCCAGTTCAATTTCACTCAAATTTCTGTGTTTGGACTGAATATAATCTAGGTTCATACTCTTATAAGGAGTTGTCAGTTTTGACTGAGAATAACACTTACCTATTGTTAAAAGAAGTATCATACAGAAAAAATATTGCACACTTATCCTTTTTTTATTTTTCTTCCGACAGATAAATTGTATAGGTATTTGAATGATAAAAATTTATACAGATATGTTCAAAGCAACACTAAATAATATTTTGTTACTAGTTTTTTTTCAGAAATACTATAACAGTGTATTTTTTGATGACATATTGAAAAAAATATAATAATTCGTTTTTTCGAACACCCTGTATTTTATGAAGATAAAAATCGGTATGAGTATGTTTCCAATGATTCAGATTCAGAATCTGATCAAATTGAGCTAAATATTTTTTGGTATATTATTTATTAAAATGGCCTATATATATATATATATATATATATATATATATATATATATATATATATATATATATATATATATATATATATATATATATATATATATATATATATATATATATATATATATATATATAAATATATATATATATATATATATATAATTATTCATTCGATTTGTTGTTGCCTGTGAACTATTTCTAATCTTTTGATAATTATTAGCAATAACAGGCTTGTTGAATCTCAACAAAAAAAATAAAGCCACGAATGTCGTGGCGAAACGTCAACTTTTTAATAAAATAGAGTTTTTTGAGATTCAACAAGCCTGTTATTGCTAATAATTATCAAAAGATTATATATATAGGTATATATATATATACATATATATATATATATATATTATATATATATATATATATATATATATATATATATATATATATATATATATATATATATATATTACAGGATATACCTAATTACCACACTGAAAACCAGCTGAGATTATTTTTATTTGAAATATTTTTCATTTCAGAACTGTATGTATATATGGGTGCGTGATCACAGGCAACATCATAAATACAGTGATACAGATGCTGATCCTCATAATGCTAATCGAGGCTTCTTCTTCTCGCATATGGGATGGCTTATGTCCAAAAAACACCCATTGGTTAAAGCTAAAGGAAAAACAATAGATATGTCAGATTTGGAGGCAGATCCTTTGGTTATGTTCCAAAAAAGGTATATAGATCTTCAGACTAAACTGATAATTCAGGATTCTGAAACGTCTCTGCTTTCTAGAGATGTCAAATTAGACAAAGTTATATATATATATATATATATATATATATATATATATATATACATATATATATATATATATAATATATATATATATATATATATATATATATATATATATATATATATATATATATATATATATATATATATATATATATATATATATATATATATATATATATATATATATATATATATATATATATATATATACATATATATATATATATATATATATATATATATATCTATATTTATATAAATATATATATATATATATATATATATATATATATATATATTTGCATATTTTACCGAAATTTCAGAGAATATGCGTATAACTGTATATTTGGATAAAAAAATTCCAAAACTATTAAAGAAAAGAAATAATCGGAGCTAGCGAAAGATTTACATAATTTCTCAAGTAATACTTCAAATTTTCATAAAAAAGAATCAAACTTTAAAAAAAAATAATGCTTTACCGTTATATTTAGCTGTCATAAAAGAATAAGATATCAAAAAGAAATTATTTTCTTTTATGTCCATTGTTTCTTTAGTCAGATACATAGCTCCCTTAAGCATACTTAACAATTGATTATTTTTTTCGATTCAATACTGTCGAAGCCAATATGAAGAACTCACTAACATAACAGGATTCTTCATAAATTAATATCTACATTTTTTCTTCATTCTACAAAAAACTAATTCTCGAGAAGTTACGAATTGTTTAACAAATGCTCTCACCAGTATGAATTGCTGACAATTTATTCAATACTTTAGACCTCTTTTATATGAATGTGATTTCATGCTAAGCATTATATTAATTCAGACATATACTAGAATTTGCAACATTTGAAAGTCATTTCAATTTAAATGCTTCGATACTATAACACTATTTTTACTAATTAAGATCATATTTAAAAAAACCGAGTTGTTTGTTGCCAATTCTTGACGGGAGTGATGTTTATATATCAGTACCGAGGAAATTTGGTGATTCACTCTATCCCGAGTAAGTAATAGTTGATCGAAAAAACTGTTCTTGGGTTGGACTGAATTGTCATGTTTCTATTGTTCACCAATATTGAATGAGGTAGTTTAGGCTTATCGGGACACGTATAGATAGATCTCCTGGGAGGATATATGATGATTTATTTACAAATTACTTTTCTTGTACAAATTTGTTCTTGAAACGTACTGTGTCACAATAAAAAGTTACATTTAATGTTCGCTTCAGAAATACTCAATATCAAAATATCATAATGTAAATTGAGATTGCGTTTTCGGTATTTTGTAACTTCATTTATGATATTTAGCAATGATCAGTATATAGGAGGAAAAATATTTTTTTCATATTACAGATACTATAAAACTCTGTATTTCTTCTTGGCGCTAATCATTCCAATCTACATACCAGTTTATCTATGGAATGAGACCGTTTGGAATTCTCTTTTCACATGCTATTTTCTTCGCTACGTGGGGCTACTTCACATTACTTGGACAGTTAATAGTGTAGCTCACTTTTACGGAACCAAACCTTTCGACAAGTAAGTAAATATGAATTTCTTGATACCATAGTCATTCAAAAAAATATTCCTAAATATAGATGTAATAGCTACGAATCTATAATCTGCTATCATAATCATAAATATGCAATCATATGAATTCATTCAGAAACTAAAAGCTTCTTCTTTATTAAGTTTGATATTCAAATACTTTCATGATAAAGATTGCATTCTCAGAATAAAATGTTTATTATGTAGCAGAAATCTTCCACTCACATCTTTATTGAAACAATACTCATGAATCTACGAGTTATGGGAAGCAGAAAATATATGTAGGTGATAAAATAAAATGAACGAAAAAATTTTTTCATTTTTCCCCGAATATTAAACCAATTTTCTTACACATGATTCAACAAAGACACACTATAGTATGTTATTGTTGAATTCAGTAGTTTCATATTTTTGGCCCTTCAGAAACATCTGAATGTTTTGAAAAAACATAAAAAGTTCTCCAAATTTTTCTCGTAAAGAACAAAGTTGTTTTGACGGATTACATGAGAAAACACTGACGAAATTGAAAAATAACGCGTGATCATTAGAGCTCCGTAACAAATGAAGTACTTTTTCCTAGTTTTTCCCCATTTCACATACAAATTCTCAATCCTCTTAGTCAGTTTGAATGGGGTGAAGAGAAGCAGAAAAATTGAATACCGACATAAATACACGAAATTTCTAAATAGTGATATTGATGATATGAAGTGAGAAAAAATATTTGCATCTATCAAATAGTATCTTCCTGGCATTAATCAAATTCACTTATACATGTTGAGATTTCTAACTAAATTTGCATTGGTTGTAGACATGTGTTATGCTAGACATTCTTCAAGAACGAATAAAATTTCAAATTCAGAATCAAAAAAATTGCGGCGGTAGAAGAAATTAGATCACTCACATCAACTCAATTTACTCAAGCAATTTCAACCATTTAATCCAGTTTGGATAAGTGGTAGACGTGAGCATATCCCTTAACAACACGAAAAAACTATTTTCGAATGTTCTACATTTGAATGGCAGTTATTAAAGAAAAAATTTAGTACCAGTAAAAGGTACTTCGTTAGGAGTGATTCAATTGACGTATAAATTTTCAATCTTCTACTTCAATTTAGAGGACATTTAGGGGTGCAAAAAAAGGATTTTTCAGCGCGACTCCTTTCAGACCAAATATGTATATATGTATATATATATATATATATATATATACATATATATATATATATATATATATATATATATATATATATATATATATATATATATATATATATTTTATATATATATATATATATATATTATATATATATATATATATATTATATATATATATATATATATATATATATATATATAAATATATATATATATATATATATAATAAAGTATAAACTTTAAAATAAAAACACTTGGCTTATGTTTCACAATATAAAAAAAAATATTTAGGTACTGTATTTAGCAGTAGCGAAAAGTCGACATGTTTCGAGTTATGAACTCATTATCAAGACTGAGTTATATATATATATATATATATATATTGTATATTTTTACTTTGATCTCATATGATGCATTATATACCCATTTCTTATAGTTTTCTGCAGTTTATACGCAATAAAGTGTTGATGACTTTCATTTGTTTGATATTATAATAAAACTTCACTTGTTATACGTTTTTTGTGCTACAACGTGGATCAAAAAATTCAATTTAGTTATTTTTACTAAAAAACTATGAAATTTAATAATAATTTCATTAATATTTTTTGCGTTATATAAACCTATGCAATGTATAAACACTTTTGGACATATTTGAATTGAAAATACAATTTCGACCTTACATATGCAACTTTTTCGCATTTGAGGAAAGTTATAAACATATTGCAACGCACAAATCTAATTTTGCGCAACAGATATTTCCCAAATCGGAAATCGCAGTTTTATGCAATTATTTAGCATTACAAAATAGCCAGAACCATTTTTGCACAATTCAAATTGTACACAGTCAGTTCTATACAATTACGAATGCCCAACAATAGTTTTGCTTGTCCTATTTTATCAAAAATGCCCTTACACAACGAATTTATTCTTTGTTTGACTTCTTCTTATTTGTTTTATTTAAATGCTGATGAAGAAATATATGAAAAATAACGCTTTAGTCTCAGACATCATTCACCTAGGTGAGTATTCAGAAATTATTCATTTAAACAAGAACTTGAATGATGGCATTTATTTTGCGGATTACATTATTTTTCGACAAGATCAATCGGTGTTAATACATATTCATTGCACATTTATTATCCCTGTGTAGGTCCGGATATATCGGAAGATGCAGTTCTAAGTGATATTTCTTATCGCCAATATTATTGTTGTCTACAAAAACATAATCATCAACTAATTGAAAATCATTTTCACAATAGAATAAAACCTATTTTGTAAAATTCCAGTCTTTGTTGCTAATTCGTAGAATCCATCATCATCCGATTGTACCGGGTGTCAGATTAAGAGAGGCACGCGGCTGTATCTCACAAACTATTCGTCGTAGAGACTTACGGTAAAAAATTTTATAACCAAAGTGGCCAACAGAAAATCCTGGAAATTATTTTCAGGTTTCTAAGATGGACGCCAGGGGCCGTAACAGCCATCTGAAAATTTTAAAGTGACTTTTTTCTGAAATTCATCTAGTGAATATACCAAAAAAATATTTTTTGTTTTAATCTGAGCTTTATTCGAGTTATTTTTATTTGACATTTTTTGACGTATCTATTTAAATGAAGTAGTGGGGGGTGATTCAATGTTTTTTCTGAATAAACAGCTGTAACTCCTGAACGACTGAACGGATTCCAACAAATTTAATCTCGTTGGGAAAAGCATTTATTGCTTCATCGAAAACAGTTTATCTGTGGTCTGTCAAATTTATAGTTATGCCGGCAGAGAGCGTTTTTTGATATAATAACAGAAAATTGCTAATTTCTCTTAAAAATTAAATACAATAACATAACTTTTTTTCCCTAAAAATGTATTATGATGATGCCAAAATAGGCTAGTGAAAACCGTATCTCGATATCTTATTCCTAGCCTAAAATATCGAAGAAAAAAATTCAGTTATCATATGATTCAAAAAGACGCCATCACACCGGTATTTATTTTCATTTATCTATATTTTTCCGAGAATCAATGATGAAATTTCATCATTCAATGATTATCATATAGGTACTAGTATTCTTAGTTCAAAAAAATTTTATAAAATCGTTTAGGGGCATAATAATCAATAAATATAATTTGTGAAAGTGCAAGAAGGTAGTCAGAATAAGAAGAGAAGGCCATGAAGGAAAAATAAATGCCTAAAATCAACTTGTCAACAAATATTAAAAATGAACTTATAATGGCAGTGTAATAAGTTTTTGTGGCACACACAAGTAAGGACTGAAAACTATTGAAATGCATTTACGAACAATGAAGATGTTGATATGTTTGCGGTATATTTTGAAAGTTTTCAAAATGCGGCAATGACACAAAGATTATATAGAACTCGATTTCCAAATTGGCGTTCACGCCATGCAAGAATTTGTTGGGCATATTTGAAGAAAATAGAGAATTTTCATCTAAAATTTTAGGGTCGAAGCTGTCAGTATTACGCAAATTTCGGACTAAACGCGGAAAAATTCTCACATGGCGTAGACGCCGAATATAGAGCATTGTATATTCTTTTTGCCAATGCCACATTTTGAAGAATTTCAAAATATACCGTCAGTGATATTAATAGCTTCATTGTTTGTAAAATGTATTTCAATCTTTTTCAATCCTTACTTCTGTGTGCCACAAAAACTTATTAATCTGCCACTATATGTATAATTTTAGTATATTTGTTGACAAGTTGATTTTAGGCATATGATTTTCCTTCATGGCCTGCTCTTCATATACCGACTACATTGCACTTGCATATTATTATATTGGTTATTATGCTCCCACTCGATTTTTTTCTGAAGTTTTAGAAATAAGAATGTTATTTTTTGAAAATCATAAAATTATTGAATTTCATCAATGATTCTTGGCAAACATACAGATATATGAAAATAAATACCGGTCTAATGGCGTCTTTTTGAATCATATGATAACTAAATTTTCTTTCTTCGATATTTTAGGCTAGGAATATGGTATCGAGATACAGTTTTCACTAGCCTATTTTGGCATCATCACAATACATTTTTGACGAAAAAAAGTTATGTTGTTGCATTTAATTTTTTAGAGAAATTAGCAATTTTCTGTTATTATATCAAAAAATGCTCTCTACCCGCATAACTAAAAATTTGACAGACCACAGATAAAATGTTTGGGATGAAGCAATAAATGCTTTTCCCAACGAGATCAACTTTGCTGAAATCCGTTCAGTCGTTCAGGAGTTACAGCTGTTTATTCAAAAAAACATTGAATCACCCCCACCACTTCATTCAAATAGATACGTCAAAAAGTGTCAAATAAGAATGACTCGAATGAAGCTCAGCTTTAAACAGAAAATATTTTTTTGGTATATTCGCTAGATGAATTTCAGAAAAAAATCACTTTGAAAGTTTCAGATGGCGGTTACGCTCCCTGGCGACCATCTTAGAAACCTGAAAATAATTTCCAGGATTTTCTGTTGGCCACTTTGGTTATAAAATTTTTTACCGTAAGTCTCTACGACGTATAGTTTGTGAGATACAGCCGCAAGACTCTCTTAATCAGACACCCGGTACAACTGCCATTACATTTCCTGGTGCTTATCTCCCTAGATCCATTTATGGTACTCGAACAAGGACATTGTCCCCACCTAGGGCCGGTTTAAATTTTTATTTAATTGGCTTGTACTTCTAACCACTTTTAGCGTGTTTTCGATTTGAGGTTATGTCACAGGAACTTTGTCATAGAAATCATTGAAATTCTGACTCAAATTAGTGAATTACTTTGAAAATACTGCAGGCTGCATGAATTTTTCATCACACTTTGAACAGTTTTCAACAACTGTGATATGTTCATGATGCAATGCATAACGAAACTTAACTTTTCTTCATTATCAAGCCTTTAATCTACACTGCAATGAAGGACTGCAGTTCACTATTAACTATTTTGGTATGTGTGGTCATCGATTTGACTCGATTGAGAGATTTTCGTTTCAAAGTTTCATGCACTACATGTTTTCGTTTGAATTCATGTGTAGTTTAAGCTCTATTTTTTGTTTGAGTGCAGTTGCTTAATAAGCAGTTCATATACTGGAATATCTATTAAGTTAGAAGCTGGTAAGCAATAGCTGCTTTGTAGATTTTGAAAGGTTTTTAATAGTTTCTACTACAAATTTATTCAATAATTCAAGTTCTTGATCAGCCCTTCAAAGTCCACTCCTGGACGTAGGCCTCCCATAACTGCTTTCACATGGTCCTGTCATGTGCTGATTGAATCCATCTTCTACCTTCCTGCTCTATAATGTCATCAGTCCATCGTCTCTGCGGCCTGCCAATGCTCCTCTTATGACTTCGAGGTCTCCAATCCGTTATTCGTTTTGTCCATCTCTAGTCTCCCTGGCGTGCTAAATGTCCAGCCCAGCGCCACTTCATTTCTGCTATTACAGTTATGACATCGTCCACTTTTGTTCTTACTCTAATTTGCTCATAACGTGGTCTTTCAGATTAATTCCCAACATCAAGCGTTCTACGGCTCTTTGTGTTCTTCTAAGTTTGTCTAAGCAGAATTGACAGTCATTGTTACAGTCTCCATGCCGTAAGTCGCTACAGGAAGTACGCAGGTAATAAACACTTTCCTCTTTAGATTTATCGAGATCCTTGGATTTTTCAGTACGTATGCCAATATTCCAAACGCTGCCCATGTCAATCTGATGCGTCTAGTAATCTCGGTTGTCTGATTCGTTTTATCCCACTTGTTGTTTTGACCTAGATACACATATTATTCTACAGTTTCTATGATGGAGCCATCCAACTGGTCTGCTATATTTCACTTGGTCATGATTCTCATCTTTCCCAATTTCATTGTTAGTCCAATTTCTGATCATGTAGCCTTGAGCTCTGTCAACATTTCCTGCAGGTCTTGTATGTCCTGGCTGAACAGTACAATGTCATCGGCAAATCGCAGGTGGTTGAGATATTTTCCGTCTATTTTTATGCCTTTCTTGCTCCATCCCAGGTTTTTAAAAACATCCTCCAGCGCAAGGGTGAACAACTTTGGAGAGATGGTATCACTCTGCCTTACACCTCGCTTTAATGGTATATTATTCGGTTTCAAGATTTTCGTTGATACTTATTGTAGCTGTTGCGTTTTCATATATGTTCTTAAGTATATTGCTGTATTTTGAGGCTATCCTAGCACAATTTTTAGCATTAAAGATAGCCCAGGGTTCCACTGAGTCTAATGCTTTGTTGTAATCGACAAAGGCCAAGTGCAGCGGGACATTGTATTCATTGCATTTCTCTATTAATGTGTTAACCGAGTATATGTTCAATGGTACTGTATCCTTCGCGGAACCCCGCCTGCTCTGGAGGTTGATACTTGTGAAACTTATTCGTAAGTCTATTTGTTGTTATTCTGGTTAGTAACTTGTATGGATGAGATAGTAAGCTTATTGGGTGGTAGTTTTTTTTCAATTTATCACCCTTCTTGTACAATGGGATTACTCGTGCGTTACTCCATATTTTCGGTATTTGACATTCTTGAAGACATTTGTTTAAAAGGCTTTTTATGGCTTTCAGGATTGTGTCTCCACCCAGTTTTATCATTTCCATTTTAATCTCGTCTTCACCCGGTGTTTTGCCGTTTTTCATTTGAGTGAGAGCAAGATGAATCTCTTCTAACGTAATATCTGGTAAGTCTTCAGAGCCAACATTTGTAATTTTCCTTGTTCTATCACTATGAGGTTTGGGAGTTTTTTGTGAATAGAGTGCACTATAGAAGTCCGTCACAATACTTTTCAAATATCCGTTATCCTCCTTGATGTTTCCTGTATGGTCCTTGAGCTGGTGAACTCCTGTTCGTCCTGCACTATTAAGTGATCTCAAGACTTTCATGTTTTTATTGTTTTCGATGGTAGTTTTCACTAATTCCATATTGTAATACCTCAAATCCTCACTAACTTTTTGCTCAATAATTTTGTTGATTTCCTCGTATTCTTGGGTTCCCTAGGTGTCTTCCTGCGTTCTTTCATTAGATCTCGTGTTTCTTTTTTTATCTTTGTGCTCGTAGTTTTTTTTCTAATGCATACTTTCTTTGTGGCTATCCTGATTTCCTCTCTGATTTTCTTTTCCAAATCGTTCATGTTCATCCTATGTAGATCTTCATTGTATACTCTTTATATAGGTACTCAATTATGAACAAAATCAAAACTCAATTTTACTATGTTTTTCATCACAAAATAGTTCGAAAATATATACTGCTATTGCAATTTCGGTCATACGATCATCATCGGGTAGATTGGGTTTAAATTTCTAAATTAACTATTTTGTGAAAACAAACAATAAAATCAAGTTTTGTTTTTGTTTATCATGATAAATAATCATACTAGTGACTACGGATTCCATCAATCCTTCATATATTCCGTTAGTTCCAGGTGTCCGATGTACAGGGTGGGCCAATTTCGATGGGATTTAGACGTTTAGGTTACTAGCATAGATAGCGAAAAATGAATAGACATGTCTTGGGCTCGATTTTCAAGACAAGTTAAAATATGAAAACCTCGTTTTGATACGTCAAGTCATTTTCGAGCTACAAGAGGATTTTCAAAACTTTGCATTTTTTATAAGTCACCATATCTTTTTTAATATCAAAATTTCGATTGTTCACAAAGACCTTTTTTGTAGTTTTTTTCGAGACAAATTCACCACTGCAAATCAACATGTCAAATTACATTTACTTTTTGAGATATAACACACACTTTATATTTTTCTTATAGAAATGCCGTATTCATTTTTTTCAAATCAACATAAAATTTTCCACAGAATGATGTATCGCACGCATGGTTTTGATTATAAGTTTTTTTAATATTTCACTTTTTTTCAAATTACCATAGTTGGCTGCATCTTTGAAAGTGTGTGCAACACAAAAAGATATAATTTTTTGAAATAAAGTGAGAGATGCCTTCAAAACTGCTTCTAAATCTAAGTTTTATCATAGTGAGCTTTGACAAAATCAAAAATTCTCTGGGTATATCAACCTAGAAATATTGGCATTGTAACAAAGAATAACTTTTTGTTGTCATTTTCGAGCATAAATTTATTGAAATGTTTCAACATTTCAAAAAGTATGATATGCTCAAGTGTCTTATGAATGAAAATGTAGCTTCATTATTGCGGATGTATCATGAGCAATATCCGGAGAGGAGACAACCTTGGGGTAAAATATTTAGCCGACTGAAACAAAATCTAATATCACCTGGTTTATTTAAAAAGTTAAGACCAATAACCTATGGAAATCTAATTATGGACAAAGAATTCCAGGAATTCACAGTTTTGGGTGAAATAAATCTTTCTCCAAACACATCCACCATAGCAGTGGAATGGAATACTAGAGCAACGGTAAGACGGATTCCGAAAAAGTATAAAACTGTCAATTAATCTGATTCTTTTTCTATCATTAGATGTCTATAACTAATTGGTCTTGGCTTCTTAAATGAACCATGTGATATTAGGTTTTGCTTCAGTCGGCTGAATATTTTACTCTACGGTTGCCTCCTCTCTTAGTCCAAGATCCCAGAGCCGCCAGACGTACCTTATTTTCTCAGTAATGAAATTTGTGGGATGAAGTAGTGCTCGTATGTACTTTCAATGTATGGATACTCGCTATCTTGTGCCGACGGCCAATTTCCAGATATCAGGAGCTAAAGATGGAAAAAAATTCCACCTACTTACCTTATTTTCTCATACTTGATTTTTATATATGATACTCAGGGAACCATTTCAATACCTTATGCAAGCTGCAAGACCGATCGTATGGGCTAGACATCCCGCCAGACACACATTAAGTGTGAGTATGACAGTATGAGCGATATGTCATGATTCGCCCATTTTAAGCGCGATAGTGATTATCTATGCACGCGTCGAACTCCCTTCTATATTTACTATCTAAGTCAAGCATGCTCTATGTTTGAGTATACGTACTTTCGATATTATTATTTTTATTTTTAAATGGGCGAATCATGACATTTCGCTCATACTTAATGTGTGTCTGGCGGCATGTTTGGCCCATACGATCGGTCTGGCAGCTTGCATAAGGTATTGAAATGGTTTCTTGTGTATCATATATAAAAACCAAGTGTGAGAAAATAAGGTCGAGTTTTTTTCCATCTTTAGCACCTGCTACCTGGAAATTGGCCGTCGGCACAAGATAGCGAGTATCCATACATTGAAAGTACATACGAGCACTACTTCAACCCACAAATTTTATTACTGAGAAAATAAGGTACGTCTGGGGGCTCTGGAATCTTGCTCTATCTGGATATCGCTCATCATACTTTCGCAATGATAGAGCTATATTTTCATTCGCCTCTATAAGAGACTTGAGCATATCATACTTTTCGAAATATTGAAATATTATAATAAATTTTCACCGAAAATGACATTGAGTAATTCTTTGTTACCATGCCAATATTTGTAGGTTGATATACCCAAAGACTTTTTGTTTTTGTCTCCGATAAAACTTAGTTTCAAACGCAGTTTTGAAAGCATGTCTCACTCGATTCATGATGACATATTTTTGTGTTACACAAAATGTCAAAGTCGCAGCCAACTATGGTAATATTTAAAAACGTGAAATATTGAAAATACTTATAATTAAAACCTTGCAATACATAATTTTGTAGGAAATTTTATGTATATTTTTAGAAAAAAATGAAATATTGCATGTTCTATAAGCAAAATATCTAGTTTGTGTTATCTCTTAAACTAAATGAAATTTAACATTCTGGTTTTGGGCAGTGGATGGGTCTTTGGAAAAACTAAAAAAAAAAATTGATAGTAAAAGAGATAAAGCGACTTTTCAAAAATGCAAACTTTTGAAAATCTCCCTGTAGCTCGAAAACAACTTGACGTATCCAAAAGAGGTTTTCATATTCAAACTTGTCTCAAAAATCGAGTCCAGGACATGTCTATTCCTTTTTCGCTATGGCTATCGAAATTGGCCCACCCTGTACTTTACGTATCTCCGATTATTTAGGAAAGTTTTTGGGTAGTTGAAGCGTGTTTAAATTGGTAGTATGCATCGGAGATTTCAATACCTACTTTGCTAAATACTTGATAATTCGGTCATGTGGAAACAGCTTTCTTGAATTTTAGTTTTCGCCCTATACTCTGTGTGAATGATCCTGGCCTAATTCTACTGATTGATGCCAACTTGTAGCCTTCTATGTGTGTTGTTTATGTTTTTGCACGATCAGTCATTTTTGACGGCTTACAATGTCTGTTTCCATGACAGTAAGTTACATTTACTGATGCCAGAACGGTAAGTAATTACTTACTGTTCTGGCATCAGTGAATTAAGCTATGAGTATAAAAAACTCAAATTGCAAATTATTTATTATTTATTAGGTAGGTAGTTTAAAAGATAAATTAACAAATCCTTTATTCATATTAAAATTTACACTACAGTTTGTTAAATTACTTAAAGAAATTCCACTTGTTTGTGCTGTATTTGCATATTTAAATGAAACTGAAGTTGCATTTAAATCATTATTATGCAAAATTTTATCCGCAAATTCAATTTTGTTTTGAAGAGAATCTTCTACATAACTTTCTGCCACTGTAGAGGAACGCCAGCCTCCATGTCTCTTTAATCCGAGAACATCAACACCAGTATTTTCCAAAAGGGTCGCCGAAGTCCTCCTGAACGAGTGACCAGTATACTTCTCAGAATTAGGTAATTTTAAATATTCGGCGATTTTCAAAGGCCAGCCTCCAATTGTTCCTTTCCAAACAACCTGACATGTACATTTTCCATTGCGATATTGCAAGAACAAGTGGTCTGATTTTACTTGTGGTGGACGTAGCTGGATATAATTACGCAAAATTTGCAAATATGGTATTTTTTCGTCGTGTTTGTTAATTACAGTAAAGGTGTGCTGGATATTTGTTTTTGTGTTGGGTAATTTTACAATGAATAAACTCTTATGTTCTTGAATATCATTAATGGTAATGTTGTACAATTCTTCCCTTCTACAGGCACCAGACACCCCCAATATCATTGCTACCTAAAAACAATATTCTTTATTGAAGACTTTATGGGTAATCTAATTACTTAATATAAATTACTTTGTGAATTAAAGGTTCCTCATCTGGTGCTTCCATTAGAAATTTTGATGAATCCTCTCTTGTAAAAATGCTAGCCTTCTTAGGCCTATTGTAGCCAACATTTATTCTTTCAAGATAGGCAATCAGAGTTGCGAACTTGGAAATATCAATAGCGTCATATAAGAAAACTGTTGATTTTATCATGGAATATTCAGCCGACAAACTGCCAGGGGCCCTCAGTTGCGCATTTCTTTGGACAAAATATGCCAATAAACTTTTTTCGTCAATATTAGCATTTTTATCTTGATACCACTTTTTGAAAATACTATACGTGTTCTCGTAACGTTTTTTCGATTTCTCTGGGATAATCGCCGAACACCCTTCTTGCCATGCATTATCCAACTCATCATCGGCGAATTCATCATCACTCATGGTTTCAAGTTTTGAAATTACGACGTTGAATGAATTTCTAGTGAGAGCAATGAAATCTATTTACTGACAGCGTTATTACTAACCAGCCTAGCAACCAAGTCTTGGAAAATGAACAATCGAAATTTTGAATGTAAAAATGAATTTATCAAAAATAATATGGTTTTTCTTCAAAAGTCATATAAGTGATAACTTTTGTGAGGTTCCTCAATGATATTAAGTGTGATTTATATGACTAGGAGTATAAGTACTTATACTCCTAAGCGTATAAACACATTATAGTACTATGAATTTATTCACAATGGTATTTATTATTTATTCGTAATATTCATAGTAAAAGTACAATTATGAAGATTTGCATCATTCAAGAATCCTTCATTTCTTGCAATATCAGTACTATTCATAACAACTTTTCCAGAGTGAACGGCTTTTAAAAATCCATTACTTGTATCGGGTTCATTAAATGAAGATTGTTCGAGATTTTCCGCGGAGCTAGGTCGAAGAATTCTCTTAGCAATTTTAGTTTTACTTTGCACAGAATCTTCGATGTACCCTTCGGCAACTGCATCAGGTTTCCAACCCCCATGCCTTTTCAGCGTAGTGATATCCACCCCACTATCAACAAGCATTGTTGCGGAAGTTCTTCTTAAGCAATGCCCTGTATATTCTTTCCAATTTGGAATCTTCAGATACAATGCCACGTTTTTGCTACACTACCAATTTTATAGATACCCATAAACGCTTTATAACATTTCCCATTTTGATATTTCAAAAAAAACGTCGTTCGCTAAAATCGGCATGGCGCAAATTAATATACTTTCTATATTTGCTTAGATATTCATCACCCAGGACGTTGAAGGTTCTACTGTTATTAGTTTTAGTGTTGGAAATTTTTATTAGCAGCAAAGAACCCATATCTTCAAGATCATCAACTGTCATATTAACTAGTTCATCGCAACGACATGCCCCAGATATTCCAAATATCAAAACTACCTAAAAAATTAAGTGTTGGTCAGCACAATGTGAAACAAACAAAATGTAATTTTATTACCTTCATCGCCAAATACTTTTCATCTGGGGCTTCAGACAAAAATTTGCTGAACTGTTCCATTGACAAGACTCTCGATTTCTTTGGCTTATAACCTTCTCCTTGCTTTTTTAAAAATGCACGCAAATTGTTGCATTTTTCAAAGTTCTCATTATGCTTCAAATTCAACACGGACCTTATCATTGAATAATGAGCACACAAACTAGAACTCTTCATTTTCAGTGCCATTTCGGTAAAATATGCCAATAAAACGTTCTCAGAGTATTGCACTACTTTTTTCCAATGCACCATTTATTGCACTTGACAAAGGCAGCTTCATATAGGTACTGCAGCTGATTTCGTCGGCAGCAAGTTTTGCATAGCTATTCTAGCTGCCTCTACCACCTCGGGAGGATCATTACACATTTCTAAACTCATTTTCTTCACCGAATTTGAAATATTTGTTTTAATGGATGTCAAACAAGTACGTATCCATGACAACGATACCAAAAAGGCAATATACAGTGAAATAAGTTAAAAATTCAATCTTCTCATAGTAGGCATGTCGTTTGTATATATTTTGACGTTTGTTGAATATTTTTGGCATCATTATATTTAGTGAATGTCATTGCTGCTTTCTTTGTGTAGTCTTATAGAAATAATGGAAATGAATATGAATTTACCCAAGAATATCATAGAAAATGCAGCCAAAGCTGCGAATAATTTATTGCTGGAAAATCCAGAGTCGTATACGTCAAGTATTATGAAGTATTTAATCAATGGAAGTTGGTTCACTTCTCCTCAATGAGCGGGCGTTATGATCTATAACTCTAGCTCATAACGACCTAGGGCATTATTGGTGTAGGTATAGCAACTATATATAAGGTAAAATAAACAAATAAAATACAAGTGAAAAATAATAGTTATGTATGTACCAAGTGCGTTATATAGATCCTAACGCCCGGAGGTTATCATTAGGCCCGACGGCCTTTGGCCCGAGGGATGCTTGTTGCCCGATGGGCGTTAGGATCTAGTAAGCATACAAGATTTTATTTTTCACGGACTCTAGATTTCTCCGGCAATGAATTATTCGCAGCTTTGGCTGCATTTTCTATGATATTCTTGGGTAAATTCATTTTCCTTCCCATTATTTCTATAAGACTGCACAAAGAGAGCAGCAATGACATTCACTAAATATGATGACAAAAATATTCACAAACGTCAAAATATCAACAAATGGCATGCCTACTATGAGAAGGAAAATGGAAAGTATAGGAGCAATGAACCGATTTCAAAATCGATTCTTCTTTACAATAAAATAGTTTTTTCGTGAAAAATAAAATCTTGTATGCACCACGAGCGTTACTAGATCCTAACGCCCATCGGGCGTTAGGATCTATATAACGCACTTGTTACATAAATAACTATGATGGAACGACGCTTGGTTCATTCTATGCAGAACTGTCTAAAATAAATATTTGTGTTTTCATTCAATTCCGCCATCAATAATCAGTAAACCAAGTGTCGAAATCTCCATGACCAATTTTAACATGCATGAATTGGTGACCAACTTCTACAACTAACGAGGAACACGTACAGAATTCAACGTCGATATACTTATTTTGAGATATTTTTTCATTATTAATCAGGTTTCAATTAAAAATTCATTCGCAAATAACAAATTCATATCGAACTATATTATGTATGTATTTTAAGTTATACGTGTTGATACAAATACTGGAACATTGAATTTCGTTTGGCTTTTTTCAAGGAATATTGTTCCGGTAGAAAGCAAGTTAGTTTCTATGTGGGCAGGAGGAGAAGGCTGGCATAACTATCATCATGCATTCCCATGGGACTACAAAGCAAGTGAATTTGGAGCTCCTCTCAATGCTACTAAAACATTGATTGACATAATGTCTTACTTTGGTATGGCCTACGATTTGAAAGAAGCACCATTTTCGATGGTAGAAAA